>JBBPBX010042371.1:0-21057 GCA_038048925.1 Garcialebias charrua
CTATTGCGTTTCCAGCATATAAGCTCTGACGGTTACCGTATATTTTCTGTTTAGTTTTTATTACCATTTATATTATTGCTTATTTTATATGAGGGTTTTATATTCTGGGTGGGTAACTTAAATGTAATATTGCTGTGGGAGGGAATGTTAGAGATTTCCAATGTGTATCAAGTTTTTAATTGCATTCTCACATAGAACATATAGGATTTTGTTGACATGATGTTTGTCATGTCAAAAGGGGAATTGAAATATATTTCTATCAGTATTACATTACACCCACTATGCTCCATTATTTGTATTCACTTAATTCTGCCTTATAATGTGAAATGTGACACTAGGCAGAACGTTTTTCTCTCGGGCTTTGTTTTCACTAGGGAACAGTTACACGCCTGCACATGCAACACACCCAACATTTGATGATTGACATACAGAGCTGATAGCTTGTTGGCTGAGAGGCGGATCACTCACAGAGTAGGGGAAGTTCTAGGGCGGTTCCAAGGCGGTTCGGTTCCAGGATTGGTCCCACGAGGCGATGACGTCATCTAGAGGTATAAAACCGTGGTCCGCCTTCGAAGATGTGTGTGTTGGACTGTGCTGGAGTCAGGTCTGTTGTCTGCTGTAAGGTTTATTCTTATATGTACAATAAACCTACATAAAATTTGCACATTCGTTTCAGAGCTTCCTTCAACCTTTTGAATTCGCAACAATTGGTACTGCACCATTTTTTGCCAAAATGAAAAACGGTCATATCTGAGCCAAAAATTGGTCTAAAAACATGGGGGAAAATCCATAAACATGTCGCACCTCTCTATAAGTCGCAGGGCATGCAAATTAGGCAAAAATATGTGACTTATACACCGGAAAACACGGTACATGTTACGCCCACAGATAGGGTTCACGTGGTTTCTAAGGTAAGCCTCAATATGCAGCACCTGATCGTGCACGGAATTTAAGAGCGTAAAGTTGCTCCGTGTTTGACTGCAAGAAGAGAGGACCGCAGCCATCCTCCTCTCAGCATTTAAGTCAGCCAGTGGGTTTTAGAGAGGCTGAACGGCCTGATTCAAAATCTTCACGACCGGACTCCAACCGGATAGGCACAAACTTTGTTGTTAAAAGTTCGCTGCCTTTTTCTACTTTGTCTATATTTTATATATATTTTATTTATTTATATATTTTTTTGTTTGTTCTTTGTTGTTGCAGTGAGTCAAATTTGCTCTTCTCATCCTGAGCATTTAATGGTTCTGTTGACCTTGTATTAATCTGCATTTGATAAAAATAAAAACAGTTTGAACTTGGGAAATTTCTTTTTCATTTTGGAGAAATAGCCCCCCCTGGTGGACATTTCACGGGCCGCCACTGCCCCTGAGAAAAGAAAACATAACATATTGAAGTTCATAAGTTTGATATTTACTGTATATACAGTACTGGTTGAAAATAGCCCTGTGAGAAATTCATAGTAAATTTAACAAAAAGGAAAAAGTTCATAGCATTAAAATTCAAACAGAAGTTCAAATTACAGTATTTCATCCTAAAAGAACTCTGGCTAACTACTGTAGCTCATTTATAACATGATGGAGTTAAACTCAAAGTAGTCTCCTCAGATAAATAGTGTTAACTTATTATTTTTATATTAAAGTTTCTGTTAACTTATTATTTTTATATTTGATTGTTTCTGTTCAGTGCCCTGAGACGACTTCTGTTGTGACTTGGCACTGTACAGTATAAATAAACTGAACTGAATTGACATGTCTTTTTTTAACCCTGCCTATAAAATGAATCAGAATCGAAAGGAATCGGAATCAAAACGAAGAATCGGAACCGGAATCGCTCAAATTCAAACGATGCCCAAACCTACTCTTTACAGGCCTTTTGTTTTACAACAGTCAACAAATCGGGAGGGGGGGGGAAATCAAGAATATTTTTGCTTTACAAAGTTGAACTATTGACTCAATGATGTACTTTGTTTGCAATAAGCCACGGAATGACAATGTTTTATTAATGATGTAGATAAAACCCAAGTGAAAAGGGATACAAAGACCCTCCACCACCACCACCACCAAAAATAACAACTGCTCATTTGACATTGATATTCAGAAATACTAGTAAGTTTAATAGTTTATAACGAATTCAACCTAACAATCTATCAGTAAGTTTACTGTACATTTTAAGCATATTTAAACCCCTATACTTTTCCCAAATAAACATCCTAGCATCATGGTTGCACTCAAATAAAAACACTGAGTGTTGCCTAGCAACCTACATCTAAAATGCACCTTTGAATTCTCCCTAAACATCAAATGAGAGATGTATGACATCAATCCTTTTCTGTTGGGTATATCAAAGGTCCGTACATCAACGGCCAATGATGTCATTGACCTATGATGACATCATCAACGATAGTCTATATACATGGGTCCCAAATACCTCTTGACTTCATAAACTCACAGAGTTAGTTAAAGACACATCTTTAATTCCCAAGTGAATTTTTTCAGTCTTGAAAATTGTTGGATAATTATCACGGCAAAATGTCTGAAACTCAGCAGATGGAAGCCTCTACAAACGCTCTTTGGAGCGATATGGTTGATGACGATGAGTTCGACATTGAAAACTTGCCAAGTGGTGATTTCACCTACTACCCAGATAGTGTCCCTTGTGAAAAAATAGATGACCCTTTGTCTGAAACCATATCTGAAGAAGAAACAGATGACCCTTTGGCTGAAACAAGAGTTGAAGAAGAAACCTCCGTTCTTGCCAGTACAATGAACCCTGATCAGGGTATGATAGCGGAGGATGAAACTCAAAGCGCTGAATCTCCTGGCACATGTGAGAGAATGGAAAATGAAAGTTCCCATATCTCTGGTTCAGGGCGTCTGTCTCCTGAAACATATGAGAGAAGGGAAAAGGAAAGTTTCGACATCTCTGGTTCCGGGCATCCGTTTCCTGGCACAAATAACAGGAGAAGGAAAAATGCATGTCATAGCATCGCTGGTTCAGGGCATGCATCTCCCAGCACGTATAACAGGAGATGGGAGAATGCACGCCCAAACACCTATCGTCCAAAACCGAGTTATGACTACGTCCAGAGACCATCACCCCTTGTCCACCTTGACGAATTGAATTACTTCAAGCACCAGGTGGACATTTTGCGAGAACAACTCGAGAAAAAGAACTACCTTCTTTCTCTTGAGAACCAAGAACGAATCACTGCGGAGAACAATCAAACAACTTGTTTGGAAGAACTGAAAAGCAGTGAACAACAGCTTAGGTCTAAAATGGAATCACATTTAGACCTGGAACACCAGCTCAGGGAGCAAAAATGCATGAACGGGCTACTGAAGCAGATAGTTCAAGACCTTTCACTTCAGTCTATACCACGTTCAACTGCTACTTTTTCTACCCAAACAGAAGACTCTGTCACAGAATCAAAATCATCTGTGACTTTGTCAACTCAGACAGATGCTTTGGAAAAAGTAGCACTGCCAACTCCAACAGTTAAGGAAACAGTATCCTCATCAAGTCAGACAGATATTTTGGAACTGGCAACTTCATCAGCCCAGACGGATGTTTTGGTAACTGATTTTCTAGAAAAGTCTTCTAATGTAACTTTGCCAACTCAGACGGATGCATTAGAAAGACATGTTCAAGAAAAATCATCCAGCATGAAGTCAAAATTCAGATGGCAGTTTTGGAAGAGACTTTTCAGGAAAAATCCTTCAAAGTAACTTTGTCAACTCCGACTGAAACAGTTAGAGGCTGCCTTCAGGCCCAGACTTTCCTTGAAAATATATGTATACATATGTATATATATGATCTCAATGGAATTAGCTTGGTTAAGAAAATGCAATCAGACAAAAAATAAAATAAAATAAAAAATAATAAAAAATAAAATCCCATATGGTCTAGTAGTGGTTAGGATTCCTGGTTTTCACCAAGGAGGCCCGGGTTCAACTCCCGGTATGGGACTAATGTTTAATGTGTTCAACATAATGGTACTTCTTCCAGTTATTTAAATGCAATAAACTGCATTGCATTTAATGCCAGCAAGGGATGGTTGGACAAATTTCAAAAACGATTTGGGTTAAAAAGTGTTTCTCTGCACGGAGAGGTTGCGTCCGCTGATACAGCAGGAGCGTATAAAACATCGGATTTGAGCTCAAATGTCTCATACAGCTAACAGTTTGTAAACGTCCATGTAGTGATTACTTTCTGTAAGGTTGATAAAAATCTGTGCTGTAGTTCATGAGTTATTTAGATAAATAGTACCCGTTTACGGTAAATACGGAGCTATAAGCTAACACATTTACGGTTATAAAACATGGGATTTTAGCTCAAATGTCTCATACAGCTAAATAAAATAAAATAAAATCCCATATGGTCTAGTGGTTAGGATTCCTGGTTCTCACCCAGGTTGCCCGGGTTCAACTCCCGGTATGGGACTAATGTATAATGTGTTCAACATAATGGTACTTCTTCCATTTATTTCAATGCAATAAACTGCATTGCATTTAATGCCAGCAAGCGATGGTTGGACAAATTTCAAAAACGATTTGGGTTAAAAAGTGTTTCTCTGCACGAAGAGGTTGCGTCCGCTGATACAGCAGGAGCGTATAAAACATCGGATTTGAGCTCAAATGTCTCATACAGCTAACAGTTTGTAAACGTCCATGTAGTGATTACATGTACTTTCTGTAAGGTTGATAAAAATCTGTGCTGTAGTTCATGAGTTATTTAGATAAATAGTACCCGTTTACGGTAAATACGGAGCTATAAGCTAACACATTTACGGTTATAAAACATGGGATTTTAGCTCAAATGTCTCATACAGCTAAATAAAATAAAATAAAATCCCATATGGTCTAGTGGTTAGGATTCCTGGTTTTCACCCAGGTTGCCCGGGTTCAACTCCCGGTATGGGACTAATGTATAATGTGTTCAACATAATGGTACTTCTTCCAGTTATTTCAATGCAATAAACTGCATTGCATTTAATGCCAGCAAGCGATGGTTGGACAAATTTCAAAAACGATTTGGGTTAAAAAGTGTTTCTCTGCACGGAGAGGCTGTGTCCGCTGATACAGCAGGAGCGGAGGAGTTTGTTAACACAACGTTTAAAGATATTATCGCTAAGGGGGATGCAGGGCTGAGTATCGAACTTCAGTTGGTTGAAACCACGAGTAACGTTAGAGCCAATGCCAGCGTGGCAATGCAGGAAAAACCAGGAAACACACATACCGTATTTTCCGCTCTATAAGTCTCACCCCTACCGTGGCCGAGGGGTGCAAACGCGCAGCAAAAACAGAACAGCATGCTGCAAAAAGAAAACGGCGTTCCAAAAGTTGAAACACGCATCAAAATGAAAACAACAGCGTTCCAAAAGTTGAAACACGCATCAAAATGAAAACAACAGCGTTCCAAAAGTTGAAACACGCATCAAAATGAAAACAACAGCGTTCCAAAAGTTGAAACACGCATCAAAATGAAAACAGCGCTCCAACAGATGAGGCGCACTGCAAAAGATAAGTCGCGCTCCCAAAAGAGGACGACCTGCAAATACAGAACGAGCTGCAAATAGAAAAGCTACAACGGAAGTGCTCCAGACCACTAGGGGCAGTCGAACAAAGAACAAATCATAAGCATATTATAGTTTTCGGAATGGCAATAGTTATTTGTGTATTTTGACTTATTTATTACTGAAGAATGTTTTACACATCGAAACTATCCCGTTGTATTTATTTTAATACTATGCGATAGAGGGGTGATGTATTGCTGCTCGGTTGGCTTAGTGGTCTAACACATTGCCTCCAATGTGGGAGAACTGGGTTCGATTCCCGGTCTCGGAAATTTTTGTGGTATCAATTTTTTTTTTTAAGCCTTTTGTTTTGGATAAATCGGATGGAATAGATAAATACATCTACATGTTTATTATTTGTTGTTGCTTGGTTTATGTTGTTGGCAAGACTTTTAGCTTGTTTTAGGTTGTTGCTGGAGGAGGCGTGACAACCCCCAACCTCCTCCCCACGCCTGCTGCCTAAAACAAACTAAAACTCTAGCCACCAACATAAACCAAGCAACAACAAAGAATAAACATGTAGATGTATTTATCTATTCCACCCGATTTATCCAAAACAAAAGGCTTAAAAAAAAGAAAGAAATTAATACCACAAAAATTTCCGAGACCGGGAATCAAACCCAGGTCTCCCACATTCGAGGCAATGTGTTAGACCACTAAGCCAACCAAACATGAATATGTCAACCCTCTAACGCATAGTATTAAAACAAATACAACAAGATAGTTTCGATGTGTAAAATATTCTTCAGTAATAAATAAGTTAAAATACACAAATAACTATTGCCATTCCGAAAACTATAATATGCTTTATGATTTGTTCTTTGTTCGACTGCCCCTAGTGGTCTGGAGCACTTCCGTTGTAGCTTTTCTATTTGCAGCTCGTTCGTCTGTTTGCATGTCGTCCCCTTTTGGGAGCGCGACTTATCTTTTGCAGTGCGCCTCATCTGTTGGAGCGCTGTTTTCATTTTGATGCGTGTTTCAACTTTTGGAACGCTGTTGTTTTCATTTTGATGCGTGTTTCAACTTTTGGAACGCTGTTGTTTTCATTTTGATGCGTGTTTCAACTTTTGGAGCGCTGTTTTCTTTTTGCAGCGCGTTTGCACCCCTCGGCCACCGTACACCCCTCTATAAGTCGCATTGTCCAATTATTGGCAATAAATTGGAAAAATCCATAAACATGTCGCACCTCTCTATAAGTCGCATCTATAATGCGTCACCGCTGACACGTCACGTATGTTACGCGTCACAGCTGACAACCCGAAATGTGGACCGGTGGTTAGCTCTGATGCAAATGGCTGCCACACGGAAGGACTTTAACAAGATTAACACAGTAAAAACAATTATTTGTTTGCTGAAAATTATAGCAAAGATGTGTCTTAGCTGAACTTTTCCTTAATAAATGCACATAATTGTCAAATCAGCTGGATTTAAAAAGTAGTTTTGCTACGAACACCCGCACGGGTGGGACCGCAGCATTTTCTTTAAAATTTAGCAAGATAAACACTTAAAAAATATATTTGTTAGCTGACATTATAGCATAAGTGTTTCTGGGCTTAACAGTTAATAAATTCACGTAATGGTCAAATCTGCTGGATTTAAATTGTTTCGCTTTGACGTTTTCAAAACCGTTGCGCGTGCTGCGAAAATAAATTTTAAATAAAAGGAATTTTAGCTCAAAAATCTCATACAGCTAATAGTTTGTAAATGTCCATTTAGTCATAACTTTCTGTAAGTTTGATAAAAATCTGTCCTGTAGTTCATGAGTTATTTAGATAAATAGTACCCGTTTACGGTAAATACGGAGCTATAAGCTAACACATTTACGGTTATAAAACATCGGATTTTAGCTCAAATGTCTCATACAGCTAACAGTTTGGAAATGTCCATGTAGTGATTACTTTCTGTAAGTTTGATTTAAAAAATCTGTCCTGTAGTTCATGAGTTATTTAGATAAATAGTACCCGTTTACGGTAAATACGGAGCTATAAGCTAACACATTTACGGTTATAGCGGCCAAAAGTGGTACTGCACCATTTTTTGCCAAAATGAAAAACGGTCATATCTGAGCCAAAAATTGGTCTAAAAACATGGGGGAAAATCCATAAACATGTCGCACCTCTCTATAAGTCGCAGGGCATGCAAATTAGGCAAAAATATGTGACTTATACACCGGAAAACACGGTACATGTTACGCCCACAGATAGGGTTCACGTGGTTTCTAAGGTAAGCCTCAATATGCAGCACCTGATCGTGCACGGAATTTAAGAGCGTAAAGTTGCTCCGTGTTTGACTGCAAGAAGAGAGGACCGCAGCCATCCTCCTCTCAGCATTTAAGTCAGCCAGTGGGTTTTAGAGAGGCTGAACGGCCTGATTCAAAATCTTCACGACCGGACTCCAACCGGATAGGCACAAACTTTGTCGTTAAAAGTTCGCTGCCTTTTTCTACTTTGTCTATAATTTATATATTATTTATTTATTTATATATATTTTGTTTGTTCTTTGTTGTTGTAGTGAGTCAAATTGGCTCTTCTCATCCTGAGCATTTAATTGTTCTGTTGACCTTGTATTAATCTGCATTTGATTTTTTTTTAAATACTGTTTGAACTTGGGAAATTTCTATTTTTTTATTTTTTAGTGATTACTTTCTGTAAGTTTGAGAAAAATCTGTGCTGTAGTTCATGAGTTATTTAGATAAATAGTACCCGTTTACGGTAAATACGGAGCTATAAGCTAACACATTTACGGTTATAGCGGCCGAAAGTGGTACTGCACCATTTTTTGCCAAAATACAAAACGGTCATATCTGAGCCAAAATTGGTCCTGATCGTGCACGGAATTTAAGAGCGTAAAGTTGCTCCGTGTTTGACTGCAAGGAGAGAGGACCGCAGCCATCCTCCTCTCAGCTAGCCTGGTTAAAACCAGACCCTTGTCCTTCACTTCGCTTCGTACTAGGGTCTGGGACTTCTCCCATTGACAACAATTTCTCCGGTAGATTTTTGACCGGACCAATCAGAGAACAGAAGGCGGATTACCGGACCAATCAGAGAACAGAAGGCGGAGTTTTGAACGACGTCGACTGACGTCGTCGGTTAAAATGGCTGCCGCCACGGAGGAATTTTCAATAAAACAAGGTGAAAAACTATTATTTCTTTGCTGAGAAAAAATATATTTCTTAGCTGACGTTATATCAGAAGTGTTCCTGAGCTTAACAGTTCCTAAATCAATTCACGAAATGGTCAAATCTGCTGGATTTAAATTGTTTCGGTTTGACATTTTCCAAACAGCCTCGGGTGCGCTACGAAAATAAATTATAAAAAATCGAATTTTATCTCAAATGTTTCATCCAGGCCAACAGTCAGTAAATTAGAGCCATATAATTACACACTGGTAGCAGAAAAAATATCCACCGAGTGGTTTCTGAGCTATTTATCTGATAGCCTGGACCTCGCCAGGCTAAACTAACAAAACTCCGCCTTCTGTTCTCTGATTGGTCCGGTCAAAAATCTACCGGAGAAATCGTTGTCTATGGGAGAAGTCCCAGACCCTAGTTTGAAGCGAAGTGAAGGACAAGGGTCTGGTTTTAACCAGGCTACCTCTCAGCATTTAAGTCAGCCAGTGGGTTTTAGAGAGGCTGAACGGCCTGATTCAAATTCTTCACGACCGGACTCCAACCGGATAGGCACAAACTTTGTTGTTAAAAGTGCGCTGCCTTTTTCTACTTTGTCTATAATTAATATATAATTTATTTATTTATATATATTTTGTTTGTTCTTTGTTGTTGTAGTGAGTCAAATTGGCTCTTCTCATCCTGAGCATTTAATTGTTCTGTTGATCTTCTGCATTTGATTTTAAAAAAAAAACTGTTTGAACTTGGGAAATTTCTTTTTCATTTTGGAGAAATAGCCCCCCCCCTGGTGGACATTTGACGGGCCGCCACTGTCCCTGAGAAAAGAAAACTCATAACATATTGAAGTTCATAAGTTTGATATTTACTGTATATACAGTACTGGTTGAAAATAGCCCTGTGAGAGAATCATAGTAAATTTAACAAAAAGGAAAAAGTTCATAGCATTAAAATTCAAACAGAAGTTCAAATTACAGTATTTCATCCTAAAAGAACTCTGGCTAACTACTGTAGCTCATTTATAACATGATGGAGTTAAACTCAAAGTAGTCTCCTCAGATAAATAGTGTTAACTTATTATTTTTATATTAAAGTTTCTGTTAACTTATTATTTATATATTTGATTGTTTCTGTTCAGTGCCCTGAGACGACTTCTGTTGTGACTTGGCACTACAGTATAAATAAACTGAACTGAATTGACATGTCTTTTTTTTAACCCTGCCTATAAAATGAATCAGAATCGGAAGGCATCGGAATCGAAACAAAGAATCGGAACCGGAATCGCTCAAATTCAAACGATGCCCAAACCTACTCTTTACAGGCCTTTTGTTTTACAACAGTCAACAAATCGGGAGGTGGGGGGGGATCAAGAATATTTTTGCTTTACAAAGTTGAACTATTGACTCAATGATGTACTTTGTTTGCAATAAGCCACGGAATGACAATGTTTTATTAATGATGTAGATAAAACCCAAGTGAAAAGGGATACAAAGACCCTCCACCACCACCACCAAAAATAATAACTGCTCATTTGACATTGATATTCAGAAATACTAGTAAGTTTAATGGTTTAATTCAACCTAACAATCTATCAGTAAGTTATACATTTTAAGCATATTTACCCCCCTATACTTTTCCCAAATAAACATCCTAGCATCATGGTTGCACTCAAATAAAAACACTGAGTGTTGCCTAGCAACCTACATCTAAAATGCACCTTTGAATTCTCCCTAAAAATCAAATGACAGATGTATGACATCAATCCTTTTCTGTTGTGTATATCAAAGGTCCGTACATCAAAGGCCAATGATGTCATTGACCTATGATGACAACATCAACGATAGTCTATATACATAGGTCCCAAATACCTCTTGGCTTCATAAACTCACAGAGTTAGTTAAAGACACATCTTTAATTCCCAAGTGAATTTTTTCAGTCTTGAAAATTGTTGGATAATTATCACGGCAAAATGTCTGAAACTCAGCAGATGGAAGCCTCTACAAACGCTCTTTGGAGCGATATGGTTGATGACGATGAGTTCGACATTGAAAACTTGCCAAGTGGTGATTTCACCTACTACCCAGATGGTGTCCCTTGTGAAAAAATAGATGACCCTTTGGCTGAAACCATATCTGAAGAAGAAATAGATGACCCTTTGGCTGAAACAAGAGTTGAAGAAGAAACCTCCATTCTTGCCAGTACAATGAACCCTGATCAGGGTATGATAGCGGAGGATGAAACTCAAAGTGCTGAATCTCCTGGCACATGTGAGAGAATGGAAAATGAAAGTTCCCATATCTCTGGTTCAGGGCGTCTGTCTCCTGAAACATATGAGAGAAGGGAAAAGGAAAGTTTCGACATCTCTGGTTCCGGGCATCCGTTTCCTGGCACAAATAACAGGAGAAGGAAAAATGCATGTCATAGCATCGCTGGTTCAGGGCATGCATCTCCCAGCACATATAACAGGAGATGGGAGAATGCACGCCCAAACACCTTTCGTCCAAAACCGAGTTATGACTACGTCCAGAGACCATCATCCCTTGTCCACCTTGACGAATTGAATTACTTCAAGCACCAGGTGGACATTTTGCAAGAACAACTCGAGAAAAAGAACTACCTTCTTTCTCTTGAGAACCAAAAACGAATCACTGCGGAGAATAATCAAACAACTTGTTTGGAAGAACTGAAAAGCAGTGAACAACAGCTTAGGTCTAAAATGGAATCACATTTAGACCTGGAACACCAGCTCAGGGAGCAAAAATGCATGAACGGGCTACTGAAGTAGATAGTTCAAGACCTTTCACTTCAGTCTATACCACGTTCAACTGCTACTTTTTCTACCCAAACAGAAGACTCTGTCACAGAATCAAAATCATCTGTGACTTTGTCAACTCAGACAGATGCTTTGGAAAAAGTAGCACTGCCAACTCCAACAGTTAAGGAAACAGTATCCTCATCAAGTCAGACAGATATTTTGGAACTGGCAACTTCATCAGCCCAGACGGATGTTTTGGTAACTGATTTTCTAGAAAAGTCTTCTAATGTAACTTTGCCAACTCAGACGGATGCATTAGAAAGACATGTTCAAGAAAAATCATCCAGCATGAAGTCAAAATTCAGATGGCAGTTTTGGAAGAGACTTTTCAGGAAAAATCCTTCAAAGTAACTTTGTCAACTCCGACTGAAACAGTTAGAGGCTGCCTTCAGGCCCAGACTTTCCTTGAAAATATATGTATACATATGTATATATATGATCTCAATGGAATTAGCTTGGTTAAGAAAATGCAATCAGACAAAAAATAAAATAAAATAAAAAATAATAAAAAATAAAATCCCATATGGTCTAGTAGTGGTTAGGATTCCTGGTTTTCACCAAGGAGGCCCGGGTTCAACTCCCGGTATGGGACTAATGTTTAATGTGTTCAACATAATGGTACTTCTTCCAGTTATTTAAATGCAATAAACTGCATTGCATTTAATGCCAGCAAGGGATGGTTGGACAAATTTCAAAAACGATTTGGGTTAAAAAGTGTTTCTCTGCACGGAGAGGTTGTGTCCGCTGATACAGCAGGAGCGTATAAAACATCGGATTTGAGCTCAAATGTCTCATACAGCTAACAGTTTGTAAACGTCCATGTAGTGATTACTTTCTGTAAGGTTGATAAAAATCTGTGCTGTAGTTCATGAGTTATTTAGATAAATAGTACCCGTTTACGGTAAATACGGAGCTATAAGCTAACACATTTACGGTTATAAAACATGGGATTTTAGCTCAAATGTCTCATACAGCTAAATAAAATAAAATAAAATCCCATATGGTCTAGTGGTTAGGATTCCTGGTTTTCACCCAGGTTGCCCGGGTTCAACTCCCGGTATGGGACTAATGTATAATGTGTTCAACATAATGGTACTTCTTCCAGTTATTTCAATGCAATAAACTGCATTGCATTTAATGCCAGCAAGCGATGGCTGGACAAATTTCAAAAACGATTTGGGTTAAAAAGTGTTTCTCTGCACGGAGAGGCTGTGTCCGCTGATACAGCAGGAGCGGAGGAGTTTGTTAACACAACGTTTAAAGATATTATCGCTAAGGGGGGTGCAGGGCTGAGTATCGAACTTCAGTTGGTTGAAACCACGAGTAACGTTAGAGCCAATGCCAGCGTGGCAATGCAGGAAAAACCAGGAAACACACATACCGTATTTTCCGCTCTATAAGTCTCACCCCTCTATAAGTCGCATTGTCCAATTATTGGCAATAAATTGGAAAAATCCATAAACATGTCGCACCTCTCTATAAGTCGCATCTATAATGCGTCACCGCTGACACGTCACGTATGTTACGCGTCACAGCTGACAACCCGAAATGTGGACCGGTGGTTAGCTCTGATGCAAATGGCTGCCACACGGAAGGACTTTAACAAGATTAACACAGTAAAAACAATTATTTGTTTGCTGAAAATTATAGCAAAGATGTGTCTTAGCTGAACTTTTCCTTAATAAATGCACGTAATTGTCAAATCAGCTGAATTTAAAAAGTAGTTTCGCTACGAACACCCGCACGGGTGGGACCGCAGCATTTTCTTTCAAATTTAGCAAGATAAACACTTAAAAAATATATTTGTTAGCTGACATTATAGCATAAGTGTTTCTGGGCTTAACAGTTAATAAATTCACGTAATGGTCAAATCTGCTGGATTTAAATTGTTTCGCTTTGACATTTTCAAAACCATTGCGCGTGCTGCGAAAATAAATTTTAAATAAAAGGAATTTTAGCTCAAAAATCTCATACAGCTAATAGTTTGTAAATGTCCATTTAGTCATAACTTTCTGTAAGTTTGATAAAAATCTGTCCTGTAGTTCATGAGTTATTTAGATAAATAGTACCCGTTTACGGTAAATATGGAGCTATAAGCTAACACATTTACGGTTATAAAACATCGAATTTTAGCTCAAATGTCTCATACAGCTAACAGTTTGTAAATGTCCATGTAGTGATTACTTTCTGTAAGTTTGATAAAAAAAATCTGTCCTGTAGTTCATGAGTTATTTAGATAAATAGTACCCATTTACGGTAAATACGGAGCTATAAGCTAACACATTTACGGTTATAGCGGCCAAAAGTGGTACTGCACCATTTTTTGCCAAAATGAAAAACGGTCATATCTGAGCCAAAAATTGGTCTAAAAACATGGGGGAAAATCCATAAACATGTCGCACCTCTCTATAAGTCGCAGGGCATGCAAATTAGGAAAAAATATGTGACTTATACACCGGAAAACACGGTACATGTTACGCCCACAGATAGGGTTCACGTGGTTTCTAAGGTAAGCCTCAATATGCAGCACCTGATCGTGCACGGAATTTAAGAGCGTAAAGTTGCTCCGTGTTTGACTGCAAGAAGAGAGGACCGCAGCCATCCTCCTCTCAGCATTTAAGTCAGCCAGTGGGTTTTAGAGAGGCTGAACGGCCTGATTCAAAATCTTCACGACCGGACTCCAACCGGATAGGCACAAACTTTGTTGTTAAAAGTTCGCTGCCTTTTTCTACATTGTCTATATTTTATATATATATTTATTTATTTATATATTTTTTTGTTTGTTCTTTGTTGTTGCAGTGAGTCAAATTTGCTCTTCTCATCCTGAGCATTTAATGGTTCTGTTGACCTTGTATTAATCTGCATTTGATAAAAATAAAAACAGTTTGAACTTGGGAAATTTCTTTCTCATTTTGGAGAAATAGCCCCCCCTGGTGGACATTTAACGGGCCGCCACTGCCCCTGAGAAAAGAAAACATAACATATTGAAGTTCATAAGTTTGATATTTACTGTATATACAGTACTGGTTGAAAATAGCCCTGTGAGAAATTCATAGTAAATTTAACAAAAAGGAAAAAGTTCATAGCATTAAAATTCAAACAGAAGTTCAAATTACAGTATTTCATCCTAAAAGACCTCTGGCTAACTACTGTAGCTCATTTATAACATGATGGAGTTAAACTCAAAGTAGTCTCCTCAGATAAATAGTGTTAACTTATTATTTTTATATTAAAGTTTCTGTTAACTTATTATTTTTATATTAAAGTTTCTGTTAACTTATTATTTTTATATTAAAGTTTCTGTTAACTTATTATTTTTATATTTGATTGTTTCTGTTCAGTGCCCTGAGACGACTTCTGTTGTGACTTGGCACTGTACAGTATAAATAAACTGAACTGAATTGACATTTCTTTTTTTTAACCCTGCCTATAAAATGAATCAGAATCGAAAGGAATCGGAATCAAAACGAAGAATCGGAACCGGAATCGCTCAAATTCAAACGATGCCCAAACCTACTCTTTACAGGCCTTTTGTTTTACAACAGTCAACAAATCGGGAGGTGGGGGGGGATCAAGAATATTTTTGCTTTACAAAGTTGAACTATTGACTCAATGATGTACTTTGTTTGCAATAAGCCACGGAATGACAATGTTTTATTAATGATGTAGATAAAACCCAAGTGAAAAGGGATACAAAGACCCTCCACCACCACCACCAAAAATAACAACTGCTCATTTGACATTGATATTCAGAAATACTAGTAAGTTTAATGGTTTATAACAAATTCAACCTAACAATCTATCAGTAAGTTTACTGTACATTTTAAGCATATTTAAACCCCTATACTTTTCCCAAATAAACATCCTAGCATCATGGTTGCACTCAAATAAAAACACTGAGTGTTGCCTAGCAACCTACATCTAAAATGCACCTTTGAATTCTCCCTAAACATCAAATGACAGATGTACTGTATGACATCAATCCTTTTCTGTTGGGTATATCAAAGGTCCGTACGTCAAAGGCCAATGATGTCACTGTTCTATGATGACATCATCAACGATAGTCTATATACATAGGTCCCAAATACCTCTTGGCTTCATAAACTCACAGAGTTAGTTAAAGACACATCTTTAATTCCCAAGTGAATTTTTTCAGTCTTGAAAATTGTTGGATAATTATCACGGCAAAATGTCTGAAACTCAGCAGATGGAAGCCTCTACAAACGCTCTTTGGAGCGATATGGTTGATGACGATGAGTTCGACATTGAAAACTTGCCAAGTGGTGATTTCACCTACTACCCAGATGGTGTCCCTTGTGAAAAAATAGATGACCCTTTGGCTGAAACCATATCTGAAGAAGAAACAGATGACCCTTTGGCTGAAACAAGAGTTGAAGAAGAAACCTCCATTATTGCCAGTACAATGAACCCTGATCCGGGTATGATAGCGGAGGATGAAACTCAAAGTGCTGAATCTCCTGGCACATGTGAGAGAATGGAAAATGAAAGTTCCCATATCTCTGGTTCAGGGCGTCTGTCTCCTGAAACATATGAGAGAAGGGAAAAGGAAAGTTTCGACATCTCTGGTTCCGGGCATCCGTTTCCTGGCACAAATAACAGGAGAAGGAAAAATGCATGTCATAGCATCGCTGGTTCAGGGCATGCATCTCCCAGCACGTATAACAGGAGATGGGAGAATGCACGCCCAAACACCTATCGTCCAAAACCGAGTTATGACTACGTCCAGAGACCATCACCCCTTGTCCACCTTGACGAATTGAATTACTTCAAGCACCAGGTGGACATTTTGCGAGAACAACTCGAGAAAAAGAACTACCTTCTTTCTCTTGAGAACCAAGAACGAATCACTGCGGAGAACAATCAAACAACTTGTTTGGAAGAACTGAAAAGCAGTGAACAACAGCTTAGGTCTAAAATGGAATCACATTTAGACCTGGAACACCAGCTCAGGGAGCAAAAATGCATGAACGGGCTACTGAAGCAGATAGTTCAAGACCTTTCACTTCAGTCTATACCACGTTCAACTGCTACTTTTTCTACCCAAACAGAAGACTCTGTCACAGAATCAAAATCATCTGTGACTTTGTCAACTCAGACAGATGCTTTGGAAAAAGTAGCACTGCCAACTCCAACAGTTAAGGAAACAGTATCCTCATCAAGTCAGACAGATATTTTGGAACTGGCAACTTCATCAGCCCAGACGGATGTTTTGGTAACTGATTTTCTAGAAAAGTCTTCTAATGTAACTTTGCCAACTCAGACGGATGCATTAGAAAGACATGTTCAAGAAAAATCATCCAGCATGAAGTCAAAATTCAGATGGCAGTTTTGGAAGAGACTTTTCAGGAAAAATCCTTCAAAGTAACTTTGTCAACTCCGACTGAAACAGTTAGAGGCTGCCTTCAGGCCCAGACTTTCCTTGAAAATATATGTATACATTAGTATATATATGATCTCAATGGAATTAGCTTGGTTAAGAAAATGCAATCAGACAAAAAATAAAATAAAATAAAAAATAATAAAAAATAAAATCCCATATGGTCTAGTAGTGGTTAGGATTCCTGGTTTTCACCAAGGAGGCCCGGGTTCAACTCCCGGTATGGGACTAATGTATAATGTGTTCAACATAATGGTACTTCTTCCAGTTATTTAAATGCAATAAACTGCATTGCATTTAATGCCAGCAAGGGATGGTTGGACAAATTTCAAAAACGATTTGGGTTAAAAAGTGTTTCTCTGCACGGAGAGGTTGCGTCCGCTGATACAGCAGGAGCGTATAAAACATCGGATTTGAGCTCAAATGTCTCATACAGCTAACAGTTTGTAAACGTCCATGTAGTGATTACTTTCTGTAAGGTTGATAAAAATCTGTGCTGTAGTTCATGAGTTATTTAGATAAATAGTACCCGTTTACGGTAAATACGGAGCTATAAGCTAACACATTTACGGTTATAAAACATGGGATTTTAGCTCAAATGTCTCATACAGCTAAATAAAATAAAATAAAATCCCATATGGTCTAGTGGTTAGGATTCCTGGTTTTCACCCAGGTTGCCCGGGTTCAACTCCCGGTATGGGACTAATGTATAATGTGTTCAACATAATGGTACTTCTTCCAGTTATTTCAATGCAATAAACTGCATTGCATTTAATGCCAGCAAGCGATGGTTGGACAAATTTCAAAAACGATTTGGGTTAAAAAGTGTTTCTCTGCACGGAGAGGCTGTGTCCGCTGATACAGCAGGAGCGGAGGAGTTTGTTAACACAACGTTTAAAGATATTATCGCTAAGGGGGATGCAGGGCTGAGTATCGAACTTCAGTTGGTTGAAACCACGAGTAACGTTAGAGCCAATGCCAGCGTGGCAATGCAGGAAAAACCAGGAAACACACATACCGTATTTTCCGCTCTATAAGTCTCACCCCTACCGTGGCCGAGGGGTGCAAACGCGCAGCAAAAACAGAACAGCATGCTGCAAAAAGAAAACGGCGTTCCAAAAGTTGAAACACGCATCAAAATGAAAACAACAGCGTTCCAAAAGTTGAAACACGCATCAAAATGAAAACAACAGCGTTCCAAAAGTTGAAACACGCATCAAAATGAAAACAACAGCGTTCCAAAAGTTGAAACACGCATCAAAATGAAAACAGCGCTCCAACAGATGAGGCGCACTGCAAAAGATAAGTCGCGCTCCCAAAAGAGGACGACCTGCAAATACAGAACGAGCTGCAAATAGAAAAGCCACAACGGAAGTGCTCCAGACCACTAGGGGCAGTCGAACAAAGAACAAATCATAAGCATATTATAGTTTTCGGAATGGCAATAGTTATTTGTGTATTTTAACTTATTTATTACTGAAGAATGTTTTACACATCGAAACTATCCCGTTGTATTTATTTTAATACTATGCGATAGAGGGGTGATGTATTGATGCTCGGTTGGCTTAGTGGTCTAACACATTGCCTCCAATGTGGGAGAACTGGGTTCGATTCCCGGTCTCGGAAATTTTTGTGGTATCAATTTTTTTTTTTAAGCCTTTTGTTTTGGATAAATCGGATGGAATAGATAAATACATCTACATGTTTATTATTTGTTGTTGCTTGGTTTATGTTGTTGGCAAGACTTTTAGCTTGTTTTAGGTTGTTGCTGGAGGAGGCGTGACAACCCCCAACCTCCTCCCCACGCCTGCTGCCTAAAACAAACTAAAACTCTAGCCACCAACATAAACCAAGCAACAACAAAGAATAAACATGTAGATGTATTTATCTATTCCACCCGATTTATCCAAAACAAAAGGCTTAAAAAAAAAAAAGAAATTAATACCACAAAAATTTCCGAGACCGGGAATCGAACCCAGGTCTCCCACATTCGAGGCAATGTGTTAGACCACTAAGCCAACCGAACATGAATACGTCACCCCTCTATCGCATAGTATTAAAACAAATACAACAAGATAGTTTCGATGTGTAAAATATTCTTCAGTAATAAATAAGTTAAAATACACAAATAACTATTGCCATTCCGAAAACTATAATATGCTTTATGATTTGTTCTTTGTTCGACTGCCCCTAGTGGTCTGGAGCACTTCCGTTGTAGCTTTTCTATTTGCAGCTCGTTCGTCTGTTTGCATGTCGTCCCCTTTTGGGAGCGCGACTTATCTTTTGCAGTGCGCCTCATCTGTTGGAGCGCTGTTTTCATTTTGATGCGTGTTTCAACTTTTGGAACGCTGTTGTTTTCATTTTGATGCGTGTTTCAACTTTTGGAACGCTGTTGTTTTCATTTTGATGCGTGTTTCAACTTTTGGAGCGCTGTTTTCTTTTTGCAGCGCGTTTGCACCCCTCGGCCACCGTACACCCCTCTATAAGTCGCATTGTCCAATTATTGGCAATAAATTGGAAAAATCCATAAACATGTCGCACCTCTCTATAAGTCGCATCTATAATGCGTCACCGCTGACACGTCACGTATGTTACGCGTCACAGCTGACAACCCGAAATGTGGACCGGTGGTTAGCTCTGATGCAAATGGCTGCCACACGGAAGGACTTTAACAAGATTAACACAGTAAAAACAATTATTTGTTTGCTGAAAATTATAGCAAAGATGTGTCTTAGCTGAACTTTTCCTTAATAAATGCACATAATTGTCAAATCAGCTGGATTTAAAAAGTAGTTTTGCTACGAACACCCGCACGGGTGGGACCGCAGCATTTTCTTTAAAATTTAGCAAGATAAACACTTAAAAAATATATTTGTTAGCTGACATTATAGCATAAGTGTTTCTGGGCTTAACAGTTAATAAATTCACGTAATGGTCAAATCTGCTGGATTTAAATTGTTTCGCTTTGACGTTTTCAAAACCGTTGCGCGTGCTGCGAAAATAAATTTTAAATAAAAGGAAGTTTAGCTCAAAAATCTCATACAGCTAATAGTTTGTAAATGTCCATTTAGTCATAACTTTCTGTAAGTTTGATAAAAATCTGTCCTGTAGTTCATGAGTTATTTAGATAAATAGTACCCGTTTACGGTAAATACGGAGCTATAAGCTAACACATTTACGGTTATAAAACATCGGATTTTAGCTCAAATGTCTCATACAGCTAACAGTTTGGAAATGTCCATGTAGTGATTACTTTCTGTAAGTTTGATTTAAAAAATCTGTCCTGTAGTTCATGAGTTATTTAGATAAATAGTACCCGTTTACGGTAAATACGGAGCTATAAGCTAACACATTTACGGTTATAGCGGCCAAAAGTGGTACTGCACCATTTTTTGCCAAAATGAAAAACGGTCATATCTGAGCCAAAAATTGGTCTAAAAACATGGGGGAAAATCCATAAACATGTCGCACCTCTCTATAAGTCGCAGGGCATGCAAATTAGGCAAAAAATATGTGACTTATACACCGGAAAACACGGTACATGTTACGCCCACAGATAGGGTTCACGTGGTTTCTAAGGTAAGCCTCAATATGCAGCACCTGATCGTGCACGGAATTTAAGAGCGTAAAGTTGCTCCGTGTTTGACTGCAAGAAGAGAGGACCGCAGCCATCCTCCTCTCAGCATTTAAGTCAGCCAGTGGGTTTTAGAGAGGCTGAACGGCCTGATTCAAAATCTTCACGACCGGACTCCAACCGGATAGGCACAAACTTTGTCGTTAAAAGTTCGCTGCCTTTTTCTACTTTGTCTATAATTTATATATTATTTATTTATTTATATATATTTTGTTTGTTCTTTGTTGTTGTAGTGAGTCAAATTGGCTCTTCTCATCCTGAGCATTTAATTGTTCTGTTGACCTTGTATTAATCTGCATTTGATTTTTTTTTAAATACTGTTTGAACTTGGGAAATTTCTATTTTTTTTTATTTTTTAGTGATTACTTTCTGTAAGTTTGAGAAAAATCTGTGCTGTAGTTCATGAGTTATTTAGATAAATAGTACCCGTTTACGGTAAATACGGAGCTATAAGCTAACACATTTACGGTTATAGCGGCCGAAAGTGGTACTGCACCATTTTTTGCCAAAATACAAA
>JBBPBX010042372.1:0-28430 GCA_038048925.1 Garcialebias charrua
TCTGAAGTTTAATTACTGGGTCTATATGAGTTTTATATACATTACCCCAAACCTCCACACATTAGGACATGTATGACATTATACGTGAAAAATAAAGTATGCTAACAACTTCTACTCAACAATTCTCTAATTTTATAAGCAATGGCAACTGATTATGATATTTTTGTCTGATTATTCTATAAGTGGCTTCCAACAGTGTCTATAATTATTTCCCAATTTTTTTGTTCAGGTACTCTTTCAATTTCAATGTAATTTAGATTTTCTGTTATGACCAACCTTAGCTCCACTAAACACCATACATTTTGTTTAAAATTCATTTAAATATATTTTATTAACATCAAACCATTTTTTCTTTAATATCAGTCACCTTTCTACAGTTGATACCAATTCTTCCAATTCATTTCCTGACTAAAATAAAATGGTGTACCAGTAATCTGCAAACAAAACAAATTCAAACTTATTTGATACTCTAAATATATAATTTAAATAAATTATAAATAACGTTGGTCCCAAATGCCACAGATTACTTTTCTACAATACAATTCAACATTATTAATTTCAACTTATTTACACAGATTATTTGTATAACTTGTTAGCCATTGTTTGGTAATACCTCTTACGCCATAATGTTCCATGTTATGTAATAATAATGATCAATGGTATCAAATGATTTGTGTTGATCAATAAATATATCAAACATATGTAATTTCTTGTCAGCTGCTTCTGAAATATTTTCTACAAAATCTGTTAATGCTAATGATGACTTTTTACTCTAAACCCATACTTGTGATCATTGAATAACTCGTATTTCTCCAAAATATTATCAGATCTATTTACAAATAACTTTTCAAGTATTTTTGAAATTGAGGTAAGAGCGACACACATCTATATTTTGATATGTGTCACAATTTATATAAATTGAATTTTTGAATTTTTATCTGTAGGAATTTCAATTTTGCCAACTCTGGGCCAATATTAACAAAACAAAACAAAATTCATCGCATTACCCATTTGCTCTAAATTTTCACTCCTTTTATTTTCCTTATTCAGAAGATGTGTCGGAAATCTTTTTCTATCCTCATTTTTGATCATATAATTTATCATACCAAGTTGCCTTAATATTGTATTTATGCTTCTGCAGCAACTGATTATATTTTTGCTATATCAGTCTTTTTAATATTTTTCATATTCTTCCTTTTCCTTTGTTTGATGTTTAGTGAATTGTCTATAAAGCCTATTTTTACTTTTACATGCTTTTCCCAGTCCCTTTGTTAACCATGGTTTCCCCCTCTTTTTTAATTTATTTTATATACATGTAGTAGTATATGACACAGACCGCCTTAAATCTGAGGTCAGTCGGTGTCCTGCATTTGTGTTGATTAGGTTATTAAATATTGACATTTCAGCTGTCCCAATTTAATCACAGTCAGTGTTTATTTAGAGATATATTTTGATTTAATCATTCAAACTGATTAATAGACATAATCATTTTAATCTTCTCTACAAATCTCTCCATTTGACCAGACCCTCTTATTGGGCTAACTGATGGGATTTTCAGTGTAAGAAATGGCTGAATAAAATCCTTGGAAACTTGAATATGCTCATGAGCCTATTTTTGCTGTGCATCCCAAAGGCTGCAGTTAGACTACAGTAATGTATAAAATAAAATAAAACATTTAAATGGTGCAACAAAACACCATCTCTACCAAATCAATTTGATGATGCCAAAAAGGCTGTATAGGTTTGTTTTGTCTGAATTTGCAAAGATATTCATAAAAGTTACTACAAGATTTAATTCATTAATACCTCTTCACATGAGTGTATTTAATAAATGACTAGTTTTGATCGCTGACGTCATTTGCATGCATGAAACAGTTTCAGAGGTAAGTGAGCCTCCTGATTGTGGAGTCAAAACCTTCACATCTTTCTCACCCAACATACTGTAAGCAGGTAGACTGCTCTGATTTGTAGCTAACAGTTTCTGCAACATGTGATGGGCGGTTTAGTGGTTAGCACTGTTGCCTCATAGCAAGAATGTCCTTGGTTCAGTTTCTGGTTTGGACTTTCTTTTGTGTGGAGTTTGCATGTTCCCCTCATGTTTGTGTGGGTGCCAAAAACATGCATGTTAGGCTGCCTTCAGGCCCAGGCCTCCTTTGCAAAAGTTCTGTGATCTCAGTGGGATTTGCCTGGTGAATTAAAGATTAATAAATAAATATGATGAATATTGTTTTCTTGTTGTGCAGAGCTGTGAATCTATTGTGTAGTTGGACATGATGGCCGCTCAAAATGCTTTTATCATGTTAGAATGATACTACAGTATACTACTGTGTATTAAAAACTGTTTTTATTTAACTCTTCACCAACATGTAGAGTAACTGACCACACAAGTTTACGCAGATATGTTAAATCTATTTTAAACCAGTTTATGACAGTCAAAGCTGTGTTTTGAATAGAACTAGTGTGAAAAGCTCTGAGGTTAAAATCAGGACTAATGTAGCGTAGGATTTGTTTTGATTGTGGATTTGCTATTGTTGCAGGGCAATAAAGGAAACCTCTGGTCCCTTTTTCCCCCTCACTGGCTGTTTTGAATTATTCTGGAAATGTCGCAGAGGCCTTTCAGAATGTTTCCATCCACCTGCTGGCACATTTGTTTGACTGGCTAGAACGCTCCTGGCTCATCACATAACAAGTGCTGGGATATGTAGGACAGAAGGCACTAATCCGGCCAACACACTAAGGTGTGCTGCTTAGTGTACTTTGTCTTAACCCACTGCTGCTGCATCACATGGCCTGCAGCATGTGATGAGGGACAGCCACGTCACATGCTGCATCCGTGTGTAATGTTCGCCTTTGAAAGGCAAATAGAGTTTACATATTGACTTTACAACAGGAGTTTGTCTCTGAAACATTTAATGACCATAAAGTCAGCGAGGGCACAAATGGCCCACTATGCTGATGGTGTTAATTCTCTTTTGTAGTACTGTAAATGGAAATGCCACTATCTTTTTTCCCCCCATATTTAGGGGCTAAAAAGAGAAAATGATGGATGGATGAATATTGAATAATGGATTAATCACTTTTCTCAATTTTCTCTTTGGTTGTTGAAACAGAAAAAGGTGCTGTGGTTTATTTTGGTCTGTTAAATTTCAATTTTGGAATAGTTTATCGTCCATTGCTAAAAAGTAAATTGTAACAGTTTTATTGTTTGTGTCTGTTAGCAAAATATCCCATGAACCACTGGATGCATTTTAATAAAACTTTTAGAAAGTAACTTTTGGATGTACACATACATGTATGTCTGATTTAACTTTGAATCAAGTTACTTTTTTTAAATCCACAAATTTATATTTTTCGGTCTTTTTTGTGTAAATTGGGCTTAAATATGATGTGGTAGTAGCTGAATCATTCACAGTACATTCTATCCATCCAGCCATCCATTATCTTTTACCCGCTTCTTCCATTTTGGGTCACGGGGCTCGCTGGGGCCCATGTCCAGCTATCACTGTGCGAGGGGCAGGGGGCACACTGAACAGATCACAAGTCCATCACAGACAATACATTCTATGATAATGATATTTTATATTATCACAAGAGACCGTTATTTTCAAGGTTTGACCAAAAGGGCCTCTCTGATCTGAACTTGAGTGGTGTTCTGTTGTTGGACTTCTGTGCTAGTCATAGTTTGTCCATGACAAACACTATGTTCGAACGTAAGGGTGTCCATAAGTGCACTTGGCACCAGGACGCCCTAGGCCTTGATGATTGACTTTGTAGTAGTGTCATCTGATGTGCGGCCGTTTGTTTTGGCCACTCGGGTGAAGAGAGAAGCTGAGCTGTCAACTGATCACCACCTGGTAGTGAGTTGGATCACATGGCGGGAGAAGACGCCGGACAGGCCCGGTAGACCTAAATGTGTAGTGAGGGTTTGCTTGGAACGCCTGGCAAAAGAACCCATCAGAAAGATCTTTAACTCGCACCTCTTTAAGGAGAGCTTTAACCACATTCCAGCTGAGATGGTGACATTGAGTCTGAGTGGGCCATGTTCTGCGACTCATTTGTTGAAGTAGCTGTTTTGAGCTGTGGCCACAATGTTGCTGCTTCTCACAGTGCCCATCCTCAAACTCGGTGGTGTATACCTCGGGTTAGGGAGGCTGTCAAGATGGAGGAGGAGTACTATCAGTCCTTGTTGGCTGGTGGGACTCCGAACGCAACTGAGGAGTACCGGAGGGCCAAGCAGTTCATAACCTTGGCTGTTGCCGAGGCAAAAGCTCAGATGTGGGAGGAGTTTGTTGAGGCCTTGGATGAAGACTCTTGGTCTGCTCTGAGGAGATTCTGGCAAACCATCAGGCGGCTGAGGAGGGGAAAGCAGCTCTTTACCAACACTGTGTTCATTGAAGGTGGGGTGCTATTGACTTCAACCAGTGATGTCGTCAGGAGGTGGAAGGAATAGTTATCTGACCTTCTGAATCCCACTACGTCCTCCTACATCTTATGTGGAGGAAGCGGAGTTGGGGATTCTGGGGTTGGTCTGAACATAACTGTGGCTGAGGTTGCCGAGGTAGTTAAAATTCTACATAGTGACAGAGGGCTCTGAGGGTGGATGAGATTCACCCTGATTTCCTTATAGGCTTTTGATGTTGTGGGCTTGTCTTAGTTGACACGCCTTTGCAACATCGCGTGGACATCAGGGGCAGTCCCACTGAATTGGCAGACTGGGGTGGTGGTTCCCCTCTTCAAAAAGGGTGCACTTCATTTACAGGGGCACCACTTTCCTTAGCCTCCCATTTAAAGTCTTTTCAGGGTTACTGGAGAAGCGAGTCCAATTGTTGGTTGAACCTCAGATCTAGGGGGAACAATACGGGTTCCATCTTGGCCATGGAACACTGGGCCAGCTCTTTACCCTCACTAGGGTCCTCGAGAGGTCATGAGAGTTTGCCCATATAGTCTACATGTGCTTTGTAGACTTGGAGAAGGCATTCAACCAGGTTCCTTGTGGGGTGCTCTGTGAGTATAGGATTGGGGGCCTGTTATTTGCTGTTCGGCCCCTATACAAGCGTACAAGAGTTTGGTTTGCATTGCCGGTAGTAAGTCAGACCCATTAAGGGTGGGAGTTGGACTCTGCCAGGGCTGCCAGTTGTCACTGATTCGGTTTATAACTTTTATGGACAGAAGGGGGCAGAAGGATTCTGGTTCAGTGGCCTTGGGATTCCATCTCTGCTCTTTACAGATGATGTGGTCCTGTTGGCATCATCGTGCTGTGATTTTCAGCTCTCACTGGAGTGGTTTGCAGCCGAATGTGAAGTGGCTGGGATGAAAATGGCAATTCACACACTGCGTATATTGAAGGGTACAAATTGTATTACATGAATAGAAAAAATAAAAAAGGTGGAGGAGTAGCTCTGTTTGTAAAAAATGAAATTACATGTAGATTAAATAATGAAATGTCTATGGCTATAGATAATGTATTGGAAATGATAACTATAGAAATAATTAATATGAAAAACAAGAATATAACAATAAGTTGTATATATAGAACACCTGGTTCAAGAATAGAAATTTTCACTGATAAAATGTTGGAAATTTTGGTTAAAAGCTGTAAAAAAAACTTTTTTTGTGCGGAGATTTCAACATTGACCTGGAGACAGGGGCTGACTCAAATGACGTCAGTACTTTCATGGATTCAATGTGCAGTTTGAGTTTTTTTCCTTTGATTACTAAGCCAACAAGAATCACATCACATAGTGCTACAATAATTGATAACATCCATCCATCCATCCATCTTCTTCCGCTTATCCGGGGTCGGGTCGCGGGGGTAGCAGCCTAAGTAGGGAGGCCCAGACTTCCCTCTCCCCAGCCACTTGGAGCAGCTCCTCCGGTGGAATCCCAAGGCGTTTCCAGGCCAGCCGAGAAACATAGTCCCTCCAGCGCGTCCTGGGTCTTCCTCTGGGTCTCCTTCCGGTGGGACATGCCCGGAACACCTCACCAGGGAGGCATCCAGGAGGCATCCTAACCAGATGTTATCTAATTGATAACATTTTCAATAATATTATGGATGGTGAAATGACAAGTGGTATCTTGATGAATGATTTGAGTGATCATTTACCAATTTTCACAATTTACAAAAATGATGAAATTCCCATAAAGAAAATTATAAAACAGAAAAAAATCATAAACGCATCTAAAAAAACTTAGACAAATTCAAAGATGACTTAGATAAACAAAATTGGGATGATGTATATGTAGATGATGTGAATCTGTCTTACGAAAAATTTATGAATGTTCTGGAAGCTTTGTATAAAAAAAATTGTGTGAAAATAATTAATGTTAAGAAAAATACCATTGAGCAACCATGGATGACTAACGGACTGAGAAATGCATGTAAAAAAAAAAAGAACTATCTATACTCGTGTTTTTTGAAGACAAGATCAATTGATGCTGAAAACAAATATAAAGTGTACAAAAATAAATTAACAGGTATTATAAGAAAACATAAAAAAGAATATTATAGTGAATTACTACATAAATGTGGTGGTGATATGAGGGCAACGTGGAGAATAATGAATAATGTTCTTAAAAAACATAATAAGGTTAGTGTGGATCTTTCTCAACACTATGTTGTAAATAATAAGGAAATCTACGATCGTCAGGAAATTGTGAATGGATTTAACAATTACTTTGTAAATGTTGGACCAAACCTCTCTGCTTCAATACCGAAAGTGGGGAAAAATGTAAATGACTTGATTGAGAATTGTGTGAACAGTATGGTTCTAATGGGAACTGATAAGGATGAAATAATGAATGTAGTTAAAAAATGTACTGACAAAAAATCCAAAGACTGTGAAGAAATGGATATGATGGTGGTGAAGGAAATAATGAGTCATGTTATCGATCCCTTTACATATATATGCAATTTGTCATTTTCAACTGGAGTGTTTCCTAACAGAATGAAGATAGCTAAAGTAGTTCCTCTATTCAAAAATGGTGATAAATGTATATTCAATAATTATAGACCTATATCCTTGTTGCCTCAATTTTCAAAGATTTTAGAAAAATTATTCGTGTACAGACTTGACCAATTCTTGGGTAAATACAATATTCTAAGTAACAGCCAATATGGATTTAGATCAAACAATTCAACATCCATGGCTCTTATGGAGTTTATGGAACAAGTTACTACGGCTGTAGATCAAAAACAACATTGCATGAGTATATTTGTTGATCTAAAAAAAAGCATTTGACACCATTGATCATTCCATTTTACTTGACAAATTAAAACAATATGGTGTTAGAGGTCCTGCATTGCATCCCGCAGGACTATCTGAAATATAGAAAGCAGTTCGTTCAAATAGAAGATGTAAGATCTACTTTAGGAAATGTTTTATGTGGAGTACCACAAGGCTCTGTACTTGGACCTAAGTTATTTATTTTATACAGTATGTAAATTATTTAATGAAGGTGTCCGATGTCCTCAAATGTGTTCTTTTTGCTGACGACACTACTTTCTTTTGTGCGGGCAAAGATTTGGAAGAATTGTTTGAGTTGGTAAATATTGAATTTGTTAAATTACAAACTTGGTTTAAATTAAATAAGTTATCTTTGAACCTAGACAAAACTAATTATATGATTTTTAGTAAGAAAAAAATAACTGTTGATGTTCCTTTTAAGATTGATGGCTCTGAAATATGTAGGGTAAGCGAAGTGAAGTTTTTGGGTGTAATTATTGATGATAAGTTGTCATGGAAACATCACATAAATTCTGTAAAAACTAAACTATCAAGATCTATTGCAGTGTTGTATAGAGTTAAAGATTTATTAAATGACAAAGCAATGTATTTGCTGTACAATGCAATAATAATCCCGCATTTAATTTATTGCGTTGAGGTTTGGGGTACAGCGTGCAAAACTATAACCAAGCCCATTTTTATTTTACAGAAAAGAGCAATAAGGATCATCACCAGAAAGCATTATTACCATCCATCAAATGTATTGTTTAGAAAATGTAAATCACTGAAATTTTATGATCTGGTTGACTACAATATTCTCTTAATATTGTACAAGGCGCAAAACTTCACATTACCCTCAAATATTCAAACGCTTTTTGTAAAACGACAGAGCACATACAATCTTAAAGACCGTGTAAAGTGAAATTAAATGTGTGTTTTTAGTTTGTCACATGGCATAAATATGTGTTATTAATCACCCATATAAATCTGACTGATTAAAAACATTGTTTTCCTTATAAAATTAAGTGTCAAAAATCATGAAAATACATTATTTTCCCTTGCTCTGAAACTGTGGGGGCGTGTCAGTGCAGGGAGTGGTTTCAGCGCAGTTCTGCTGAGCTGAGCTGAGCGAGGCAGACAGCAGAGATCCACCTCCTCCGTTTTTATCTAAGTTCTGGCTGCCAGCAGCTCCTTTTTCCAAGAGTTACGCTGTTTTTAGTGCACTAACAACTCTGGTTTTGTTTTTAAAGTTGAGGACACAAAGATACTTCATAACTCCGATGTTATGTGTTTAATAATAAGCGCTATTTTAGAAGATGAGCAGCGGACTCGCTGCACCCGGTCCGACCCGGTCACATCGCATGCGGGGTCTGTGTTGGTGATAAAAATAAAGAGTAATCACGTTGATAACTAAGTTATCTCATCTGTGTCAGCGAGTCACTGCGTTTCACGGCGCGCGTGGCAGGAGCTCAACGCACACACACACACACGCGCGGCGCGGAGCTGCAGGTGGCCGCTCCAGCAGCAGCCTGGGTTTGTTCTGACTCCCTCCTGCGTCTCAATGTGGGTGCCCTGACCATTGCGACATCCAGGGAAGATGCAGGAACGAGGCATAATTGATTAGCTAGCTAACGATGAACAAAATATCCATGCTATTGCTATCTGATGCTATCTGCGATTCGCGAGTGAACGGCTCCACCTAGGGCTGTGCGATATGACGATATATATCGTGGGGACGATAGAAACGTGTCTATCGTGCTACTTTCCTTCTATCGTCTCTATCGTGATAAATAAGAATAAAAAAATAACGGTCGCAAAGAAGCTTCATATTGTGGTTTTGCGAGATGACGGCGCTGCTTTATGTTTGACGCACGCGCGGGTTTGCGACACATGCTTTACGTTGTTAAACTCGAGTTCAACAGAGACGCAGCCGGCATGAAGCCGGTGTCACCAGATATCTATGGGTGTCACAACATGGAGAAACAGCTGCGCAGGCAGCCCAAGAAGAAGAACTTTTACCAAAAAGAGGGGGAAGCTCACCTTGTTAGCTTCCATTATTTCGCTCCGCTGAAACTCGGAGACAAAATGGGTCCAGAGGACACGAAGTCCAACCGAGTCCGAACTCGGGTCCAGTTAACCAATACAAAACAGACCAGAGACACAACAGAACCGGAATCAAACGCAACGTTTTCTCTTTTCTGTTTCTTTGCCTTGTTTACTCCAGATTCCAGTCAGAGCGGATTTCTTCTTCGTGGGTTTTATTAGCAGCCGTTGTTTTACCGCCACCTGCAGGAAAAATTTGGACCAAAGTAGGTCCAAAGTTGGACCAAAGTTTCTACTTTGGTCCAAATTTCCTTGTTCTTTTTGTTCACATTCTTATAATTGTAACTGTATCTGTAGTAAAATAAAATAAAAAATAAAATAAAAACTTTGGTCCAAATTTTTCCTGTACACACACACACACATCGTGTTGTATATATACAACATGATGTGTTTGTGTGTACTTGAAAAATTTGGACCAAAGTTTTTTTTATATCGTGATATATATCGTTATCGTGATATAAAAAAGTCCATATCGTGATATATGATTTTTTTCCATATCGCCCAGCCCTAGCTCCACCCATGCGAAGAACAATTTATATGACTGGAGCAGCAGGGGGTAGTGCTATACTAATGAGGACCGCGTGACGAAACGCGGTCACGTTTAAACCACGCCTAAAAAATCCTGAAACAAGCATGTCTTCATACACAGTTTCATCTATAACTCCAAAATTAATTGAGCTACTATTTTGAGACTTTTTACTCATTTACAAGATTACAATTATCACATTTATAATGTTTATTTAAGAAAATGTTGAAATTCACTTTACACGGTCTTTAAGGGTACTGATATTTTTGTTAAGCCAAAACATAGTACTAGTTTAAAGAGCTACTTTAATTTATGGAATAGGTCTATGGAATGGTTTAGAAAACGATATAAAAGTTGCAAAAACAATGACTTTGTTTAAAAAAATGAATAAATTTAGGTTTCTGGAAAAATATGTAAAAATTGGTTGTTTCAAATTTTATGAATGGTAAAATATGTGGATGAGTTATTTATTGTGTAATTTTTTGTTTTGATTATTGTTGTTTGAATTAATTTTGTTAAAAAAGGGGCAGACATAATAAGATTTTATCTTCTGCTTCCTTTCATTTCATGTAATGTTTAAATTTTTATTTACGTGGAATTGTAAATAGTTTTTTTTGTGTGTTCTTTTAAATTTTGAATTTGAAATGAATAAAGAATCAAAAAAAATAAAAATAAAAATCAGCACCTCCAAATCTGAGGCCATGGTCCTCAACCGGAAAAGGGTGGATTGCTCTCTTCAGGTTGAGGATGAGGTTCTGCCTCAAATGGAGGAGTTCAAGTATTGTGGAGTTTTCGTCATGAGTGAGGGAAGAATGGAGCATGAGGTTGGCAAATGGATTGGTGCAGCTTCTGCAGTATTGCTGACTCTGTACCAGTCCGTTGTGGTGAAGAGTGAGCTGAGCTGTAATGCCTGGTACCCACTGCCCCGATTTCGGGCGGCTGAAGCGGCCGGTTTACATTCAAAGTCTATGAGGAGACGCGTGGAGTCACGGCGACCAGGGAAGCGGCGCGATTCGAGTGATCAAAGCGGCGCGGCGGCAGCCCAAGTTCCCTTCGCGGGCACGCGCGCGTCCAAATCAACCTAGCCGTCGAGCCGCCGACGTCCCAAATGTTGATCTCTGGCGGCTCGACGCATCCGGCAAACAGTCGGGAGAGCCTCGCTATCTGATTACACAACCACAACGGGACTTTTTTTGGACTTTTTAAACTCACCGGATCGAGCCTCCATGAACTGGAACCAAACTCCGGTAATAAACGTGGCATTTTTACAGTTGCTGCTGACAGGCTGCTGTACTCTCCAGTGTAGATCACCCCAAACATAAAAAAAACGTTTTATCTCATCAAAGACCGTCGGAGGTGCAGTTAACACAACAACTGAACCCGGAAAACAAGCTAGAGACCCCTCCCTCTGCTACCCCCTAGTGTACGTCATCAGACGGTGTTCAGTGGCCAGTGGGACCATAGATAATATATACACTAGATAAGACATCCCCGCTGTTGGCCAATGGAGACCGACATCGTCAGACGGCGGCCATCTTGCCACAGACAGAACGCCCACTCTTAACATGAATGTGAATGGGGCATTTACTATTAAAATAACCATAACTTGCTTAATTTTCAACCGATCTTAAAACGGTTTGGTTTGTTATAAATGTGAGAGATGTTGTTATAATATGGTGTACTTAAGATGGACGTTCACATGAAAATAACGTTATATAGACACTGTATTGCACTAGCAATATACACAATAAGATTATATTTACATCCATTTATAAATACATGTTTATTTCCAGTGAAATTAACTGACATATGTTACAATGCTAATAAATATTTAATACTATTTCATCATAAATAGCATTATTATTAGTGGTATGAAAATAATTTATGCCAATTTTTTCCCTACACATGCAAATATTATGTAATATTAAATACATTATTACACAAACCTTGGTCAATATGTGTAGTTTATTTTTTTTAGATACATGAAAAGATTTAATAATCGGGAGATATAAATAAACAAACAAACAGAAATAAACATCTGATAGTGTGACAAGACTCTCAGTCCCTCGGTGCAACAGTAACTATTTAAACATTAAAACACTGAAACATATAATAATAAACATAAGCATAAAATAGTAAAACTGTAACACTGTCCTGAGTTTTTGCATAGTGGTAAATGAGTATGAAAATTTACACCAACTCTAAAACTAAAACACTAAACATTTAATGAACATAATACTGTCCTGAGTTTTTGCATACTACTGTAGTATAAAAAGTAAAAAAGTATAAAAGTACAGTATAACTATAAAATAAACTAAAGGTTCTAGCATTGACATTTGCAAAGTGGCAAAGCAGCATATGAGTTAATGTACACAGTACATGTATATGTATGAGGTAGTAGTTCATGTTGTTATAGAGGCAAAAGTGGCATATGCAGTAAGGCACATTGGGCATCCGTCTACAGCTGACAGGTTTGTTGATGTGTCAATGTGGTAGAACTGGTCAGCAGAGGACATTGGTTCAACTGGTAGGGACTCTGTCTCATCCTGTGCGGTCACATTGCCTTTTATGCTTGGTTTAACACCACACCGGGCCATCAGCTTTCTGAAAATGTTCTTGAACTGGCTGGCACTAGGGTTGTTATTCCATCCACCTTAAAATAGACACAAGATATATAACAGTATATTACATATTCACCGATTTTTCAAACAAATAAACAAACCAAATGTATTTTCCTAAAAAAAAAAAGAAAACATGGATCAACAAATTGAAAACAATACAGTTGCTGACAGTTCCGGTCACTTAGTGTTGTGTTAAAAAATAATTAAAAAATAATTATGAATTGTACCAGATGCTCTGATGGAGTTAAAGAGAAGCTCCAAGTGGTCCTGGCTGAACCTGTAGGTCAGGATATATCGCTGCTCATCAAGCAGCACAGGAACCATTGACATCAATGTGTCAATATTGATGATAAATCCCAGGATAGAGAGGAATCTTAATCAAATAAAGCAAATATTGTATAATTACAAAGAGGTCCCAAGAAAGAATGAGTTTATGAGTTTAGGATCTTAACATTTACTTTTTTTAGGGGTGGCGGTGACTAAACACAAGAGCAGGAACAGAGACATATTTTAATACAGCAAATATATTGTAGCAAAACACCCTGATAAGATAAGAAGTACCATCACCAGAAAAGAGCATCTTATGAACGTGATGCAGACAGAAAAGAGCATATTATGAACTCCATGCAGAGAGATGAGAACAACTGAGGAGATAGCATTAGAGATGCACTAAAACCGGTAAAGTGTAGCTGTTGGGAATACTGTAGTTACTTTACTTTGGATCATTACTTATAACTACAGTAGTTTTATACAACTACTGTAATGAAGAATAAAATAAACCCATATGCCAATACCCATTAACAATAATAATTATAGTAATGACAAGTATACACATATATCATACTTTTGGTGTGCTTGCATTTACTTTTGGTACAATAAAACAGCTATTAAAAATGGTATCAAAAAGAAACACTGAATCATAATCATAATTTATATAAAGATACTTTTACAAGCCTTATACCAAACCATACCATTTTATTTATAGAGCACTTAAAACAACAACAAGGTCAACCAAAGTGCTGTAAATATATGTCATTACAGTATTATGTAAATATATATTATGTATAATATTATGTCAATAATATTATCTCACATTTTTTGTGTGTAGCGTGACGTGTAATGTGCACTGATCCAAAATATAACTATGATTATTCTAATTAAAGTAATAATACTGTCACAGAGTCTTACAGGTGAAATGTGATCCCAAGGTTTCTTGTTTTGATGTTACGTCTATTGGAGCATCACAAAAGTCAGGCATCTTGTCAAAGAGTATTTCTGTAAAACACAAAGCAGTAATTAGTGTTGAACATACCAAACCGCTTGGAAATCATGTGCAGCTTTAGTTCAGTTAAAAACAAAGAGCTCCTAGTGATCTAAGAATGCTGGGGAAATGTTTGGAATACTAGCTAGCCCTTAATCAAAGGCTCTTGTTAATAGTCTGCTAATAAATACAGTCATGATCAAGACAGTCATTTAGACAAAAGATTAGTTTGTTTTAAAATAGTTATTGGTGTAATAAAAACAGAACATTCTACATTCTCGATGAGTGTGACACCCAAAACACGAATAAAACCTTTTAAAAAAGACGAAACTGCTGTCTGATTACCAAAGAAATCATAGCCACGTTAATAACGTTTTTAAAAACATAAACCGTTTGTAAATCCGTCAAGATTACAGCGAGTTAAGCGTATTTTTGTTTGTATAAATCCCTCACCTCCATACGGTTTCCACAGCTGCAGCTAATGTTGCTGTCTGTGGCAAGATGGCTGTCGCTTGACGACGCCGCTGACTCCTCCTCAGCTTATCTAGTGTATATATCTATGAGTGGGACCGTGACCAGCGGCCAAAAGGGGGCGGCAGGCGCGTTTCGAGTTGTGCAGTGGGTACCAGGCATAAGGCAAAGCTGTCTGTTTACCAGTCGGTCTATGCTCCTACCCTCACCTATGGTCATGAGCGCTGGATAGTGACTGAAAGAATGAGATTGTGGATACAGACGGTTGAAATGAGTTTCTTCCGCAGGGTAGCTGGCCTCTCCCTTCGAGATGGGGAGAGAAGTTAAGTTATCTGGGAGAGACTCAGAGTAGAACCGCTGCTCCTCCACATGGAGAGGAGCCAGTTGAGGTAGTTCGGGCATCTGGTAAGGACCTGGGCGCCTCCCTTGGTAGGTTATTAGGGCATGTCCGACTGGGAGGAGACCCTGGGGAAAACCCAGGACAAGAGTTTCACTCGGGTCCAAATAATCCTCAACATTTTTAATCAAGCTTTGACTGCTTATACAACCGACTATTATCAATGGTTGGCGGCTGCGCACAGCTGAGGGGGTAGAAGATCAGAGCTGAAGAGCCGTCAAAGCACGTTAAGTGCTTCCCCTGCTTCTGCCTGTATCCTGCTGTGACATGTCTGATATTTTGTGATGTCACCTGTTTGGGTTTCGGCTGCACGTGTCCGCTGAGTGCAGCAGCTGAATGAACGTCCATTTGGGCTGATGGATCGCTGGCAGTAGTCCATCTGAAGCTTATCTGAACTTTGTACCTCTTTCAACCAGCCGGTCAGTGCATGGTCAAATGGCCATGTGTGGCAGGTGCATTCCATTTTGTGTTGGTCCATCACTTAAATTCTCAGTAAAATACGTCCAGATGACGTGACTGAACTTCTTTGGATTTTTTGGGGGGATTGAGCATGAACTTTGATTTCAGTAAAATACTTTTGAAGTTTATGGTTGTAACACAGCAAAATGTTCAGTAGAAGCTCAGTGGATGTAAATACATTTTCAATGGGTTGTAAAGTCTGATTTCATGTCTCTTCCCCAGCTTCAGCTGCATATGCAAGAAGCTGAAGAGGAAATCGAAGTGAGCTGGAGAGTGTCACATCTGGACACAGAGACCCTGCAGCTCAGGCCACTTTTCACACAGGTAAAAGCTGATGTAATCTGAGGAAGAATTTTTTTTTTTCATTATCAATAATGCCTTTGAATTTTAGATCTGTGACAGGGTTTGCAGTCAGGACCCACAGAAAAGTTAATGCAAGTAGCTGTTTGTCACTTGTGGGTGAATATTTGTACTTGTATTTGTCATTTTATAAAAATTTAAAAAAGACAAACAAGAAGAAAAACTATTGATAGATGGTTTTACCATTATTTGGGTACTAGACTGTAGGGGTGTGTATTTGAGTATGTCATTTTGTATTCAGCTGTCATACAGATGTCACAGCCCTACACGTACACTTAGATGAAGACTGTTAGTTAACAATGATCACCACTTTCAACTAGAAAAGAGCGCATGTGCATTAAATGACATTTTACTGTGTGCAATAACAGAGAAAGATTAGAGGAAGATGGGTAGATATCATTACTAAAGACACATGAAGTGCTCAAGAACAAAAGAAAAGCAAGAATGATGCAGTCCAATGAAACACAGGAGCTTCTAGATCTGTCTGCTTCAAATCACCTTATAGACAAGTTTTGAATTCCCAATAATTCAATTCAGTGTATGTACATACAGTAGTGCCAAATCACAACAGAAGTCATCTCAGCTCACTGAACAGAAACATTCACATACCGGTACATAAAAAGCCAATTAGTAAAGTTCTCTGTCTAAGGAAGCGGCAGATAGTGTTGAATCTTCACTTCGTCACAGTCTCTTAAACTGAGCAAGCACAAAGAAGACAGTGGAAAGGAAAAACTCCCTTTTAACATCCTTTAGCAGAACCAGGCTCAGGCTGCGCGACCATCTGCTTCAACCGGCTGGGTTTGAGAGGAACTGGAAGGAGAGACAAACAAACACTGAAGGGCAGGTCCAGACGTAGGTGCAGGTGAACCTCCTACTGGAAGAAAGACAAAAACACGTTAAGATAGAAATAATTACAGATACAAACAGGTAGAGCAGAGTAAGTAAATACAGCAACAGAGTGAAGAAATGTGGTCAGTTTGTCCTCCAGCAGTCCAAGCCTACTGTATGGCAGCAGAACAAACCAACCCTAATTATAGGATTTATCAAAAAGAAAAGTCTTCAAACTGGACAATGTGTCAGCCTCATGGACAGAAACTGGGAGTTGGTTCCACAAGAGAGGAGCCTGAGAACTGAAAGATCTTCCTCCCATTCTGCTGCTGGAAACTCTAGGAACCACAAGTAAACCTGCAGTCTGAGAGTGAAGCGCTCTGTTAGGAAAATATGGAACAACAAGGTGAGAGCTTTGTATGTTAGAAGTAAGATTTTGAATTCTATTCTGGATGTGACAGGGAGCCAATGGAGAGAAGCTAAAAACTGGAGAGATATGATCTCTCCCACTAACTCCAGTTAAGACTCTGGATAAAAATAGTGTTTTTCAGCAGCAGAGAGCAAGAGGTAAAGTATGGAAAGCCAAAAGGGTCATAATTTTTGTGCTGTAAAAGGCCCTTGGGCGTCTTATAAACAGTTTAATATTTGTCACGGTGTTTAATGAGCTCCACCCATGGATGAACAACACTAACACTCATATACAGTACCGGTAGCTGAGGAGCTAGTTGTGAGTGTTTTTAACTTTTTTTTTTTCTTTTGCATCTTCACATTAGGTCTGTATTGTCTTATTTTGTGTCACATTTAGACAAATTTCAACTTTTTTTGTGTGTGTGTTTTGTTTACCACGTGACTTATTGAACACAATTTACAGTTCAACCTGGGTGACTTTATAACTTCTCAGGGTATTATTAGTTGATAAATCCTACTTTACTATGACATGAAGTATTTCTTTCAAAATGCTTATTTAAAAAACTAACAAAGTGTAAATATGAAAGAGGAAGTTTGTTTTTAGTTTTTTTTAAACGTCTTGAAATAGTTGTCATTGCTTATTTTGTAACCTGGTGTGAGTGGACCAGATGTGATAGTGTCGTCTCTCCAGCAGGACGTAACCAACACCTGCAGTGCAGCAGCAGTAAAGCAGCAGCTGAAGCAGCTCCTGAATGCAACGCGTCCGTCTGTCCTGCTCAGCTACAGGCCTGCTCAGGCCTCGGAGGTCAAGGTGAGTCACATGACTCATCCAAAGCTGCTGATCCTGCTCGTGGTTGGATAGGTGTCATCTTGTTCGGTTTGAGGGCAGAGTTTATCTCAGCGTGGTTGTAAAGTTGTGTTTACTTCAGTAACACTAGGATAAACTATAACTGCAGACCAAACGGTGGCACTATTATTCTGCTCATATGGATGAGAAAACACACCGTCATACAGGAACCATTTGATTAATAGGATTACTGAGCATGAACTTTCTTGTCTTGAACCACTTTGGCTGTGGCTGCCTGTCTGGGAGGAGTCGACGAGGGACAGGATGGCCTCCAGAAACCATCTTGGCTCCAGCAAACTGGTTGGTCCACTTAAGTTGTTTACGGCTTGGTGGGGGAACAGCGTGCTGGAACTACTCTGACTGATGAAGCCCTCTGGAGTGAGGGTGAAACGTTTCTACTAAAAAGAAACTGTCCAGATGACCTGATTGAGAATTATCAGATTTGATACCTGGATTACTGAGCATGAACCTTCTTGTCATTTGATTATTAGATGGTGAAAATAAGAACATAGTGTGATGTGTAACAAGTTTGCTTTTTGTCTTACCTTTTCAGTCTTAAAAAAAAATCTTGTTACGTTAATGTTTTACCTTTAATCAGTTAGGAAGTTTAAATCTGTGTTCAGAAACAGGGTGTTCAGATCGTCAAATGTTTTTAAATCAAATCATCAATTTGATTATCGTTTATAAAATTAACAATAAGTTCAGGAAGTATCCAGATTCCCTTTGCTGTTTACAGTTTATGTTGCAGTTTGATGCTACAGTCATTTAAAATATTTTTTCCTCAGTCTTTGACGCCCAGTACCCCATAAATTGAAAACAGATTTGTATTTGGAAAAAATGTACATTTTTAAACATGTATGTTTTTTAGCATTCAGTTGCACTGTTAAAAAAAGAAGAAGCCAACTTTCATCTTCTCGTTGGATGTAACAAACTTTGCACACCTGGTTTGGGCGAACACCTTTTCCATTCTTCTTTTAGAAATCCTCTCAAACTCAGTCTGGTTGGATGAAGACTGTTGGTGGAGCCATTTTCAGGTTCAGCTCTGACTGGGTCGCTGTAACTCTTTTTACAGAGCAGTCCCTAAAGGTGGCATCTCACTGAGCTGTGACGGCCTTCATGAGGGAGTCTCCTGAATTTCTTGCAGTGAAAGTCCGGTTCCTAACTTCTTCACGAGTCTAGAGTTTGGAACGTGTTCAAAATGTGTGCAGGTCCTCTGATGTGAAACATCAGCAGCTCAGACAGATATACCTTAAGCAACTTTTGTGTTGTCTTCTCCATTTTCTTTGGGTTGGAAGGTAAACATTCTGCCCAGTTCGAGGTCCTAAGTCTCATAGAACAGCTTTTTATTCATAGTGTTTCTGTATTTTGCTCCATTCAGTTTTTCTATGTAAAACTCAGTTTTTACTTTATTATGAGGTGCGGAGAGTACAAACCGGATTCCAAAAAAGTTGGGACACTAAACAAATTGTGAATAAAAACTGAATGCAATGATGTGGAGATGGCAAATGTCAATATTTTATTCGTAATAGAACATAGATGACAGATCAAAAGTTTAATCTGAGTAAATGTAACATTTTAAAGGAAAAATATGTTGATTCAAAATTTCACAGTGTCAACAAATCCCCAAAAAGTTGGGACAAGTAGCAATAAGTGGCTGGAAAAAGGAAATTGAGCATATAACGAACAGCTGGAAGACCAATTAACACTAATTAGATCAATTGACAACATGATTGAGTATAAAAAGAGCTTCTCAGAGTGTCAGTGTCTCTCAGAAGCCAAGATGGTAAGAGGATCACCAATTCAGTCAGAGAGTCTTTATTGTCATTTGCACCGCATGTGGTACATGTGATGAAAACGAGATTATGTACACAGGGTCCCAGTTACATCCAACAACAAATGCAAGAGAAAAACAGTAATAACATCTAGAATTAACTAAGAAAAACATCAACTAGTAATACACTAAGCCCTAATGTAGTAGAAAAACATCATTATAAACAGCAGCACGAACATGAGTCTGTATGAGCAGATGGTCACAGATGAACACAGCAACAAGAAAACAGATCAGCATCAGCATGATGTGATATTTTGCAGTGATTATTCTTATTATTTATTTATTCATGAGTCTAACAGCCTCAGGGTAGAAGCTGTTCCTCAGTCTAGTGGTTCTACATTTGATGCTCCTCAACCTCCGTCCTGAGGGGAGTGGGGCAAAGAGTGAGTGTGCTGGGTGAGTGAGGTCTTTCATGATGCAGGTGGCTCTTTTCCTGCATCTGGAGGTGTAAATGTCTGTGATGGTGGGGAGACTGACTCCAACAGACTTCTGTGCAGCCTTCACCACTCTCTGTAGAGCTTTCCTCTCTGCAACTGTGCAGCCTCCATGCCACACGTTGATGCTGGAGCACAGGATGCTCTCCACTGCACACCTGTAGAAGGAGGTGAGAACTGGGCTGCTCAGACCAGCACGTCTCAGCCGTCTGAGGAAGTAGAGTCTCTGATGACCTTTCTTGATCAGGCTGGTGGTGTTGTTGCTCCAGCTGAGGTTATCATTCAAGTGTACACCCAAGTATTTGTAGCTGGAGACCACCTCCACCGCAGATCCACCTATGTTCAGTGGGGCTGGGTGTGTTTGTTCCTTCTGAAGTCCACAATCATCTCCTTTGTCTTCTTCACATTCATGTGAAGGTTATTCTCTTTGCACCAGCTCTCCAGGTGTTCCACCTCCTGCCTGTAGCTGGACTCATCATTGTTTGTGATGCATCCCACCACCGCTGTATCATCTGCAAACTTAACAATATGACAGCCTGGATGTGTGGCTGTACAATCATATGTGAGCAGAGTGAACAGAAGAGGGCTCAGCACACATCCTTGAGGAGAGCCAGTGCTGAGGGTTATGGTGGAGGAGGAGAAGTTGTGGATCTTCACGGACTGTGGTCTGTCTGTTAAGAAGTCTAGTACCCAGTTACAAATAGAGGGGCTTAGTCCAAGTGTAGATAGTTTGTCTATCAGAGTTTGGGGGATCATGGTGTTGAAGGCAGATGTGAAGTCCACAAAGAGTAGACGGACGTATGAGTCCTTCTGATCCAGGTGGGTGAGAGCAATGTGGACCAAAGAGGAGATGGCATCCTCTGTTGATCGGTTCGCGCGGTATGCATACCGATGAGGGTCCTCGTTGATGTTGACGGTTGTCTTGATGTGGGACTACCCACCATTGTTGTGCAGAAAGATAGTGCAGCAATACCAGAATGGTGTTACCCAGCGTAAAATAGCAAAGACTTTTAAGTTATCATCATCAACCGTGCATAACATCATCAAAAGATTCAGAGAATCTGGAACAATCACTGTGTGTAAGGGTCAAGGCCGTAAAACTCTACTGGATGCTCGTGATCTCCGGGCCCTTAAACGTCACTGCACCTCAAACAGGAATGCCACTGTCAAGGAAATAACAGAATGGGCTCAGGAATACTTCCAGAAAGCATTGTCAGTGAACACAATCCACCGTGCCATCCGCCGTTGCCAGCTGAAACTCTACAGTGCAAAGAGGAAGCCATTTCTAAGCAAGCTCCACAAGCTCAGACGTTTGCACTGGGCCAGGGGTCATTTAAAATGGAGTGTGGCAAAATGGAAGACTGTTCTGTGGTCAGATGAGTCACGATTTGAAGTTCTTTATGGAACACTGGGACGCCATGTCATCCAGACCAGAGAGGACAAGGATAGCCCAAGTTGTTATCAACGCTCCGTTCAGAAGCCTGCATCACTGATGGTATGGGGTTGCATGAGCGCTTGTGGCATGGGCAGCTTGCATGTCTGGAAAGGCACCATTAATGCAGAGAACTATGTTCAGGTTCTAGAACAACATATGCTCCATCTAGACGTCATCTCTTTCAGGGAAGACCCTGCATTTTTCAACAAGATAATGCCAGACCACATTCTGCAGCAATCACAACATCATGGCTACGTAGGAGAAGGATCCGGTACTGAAATGTCCAGCCTGCAGTCCAGATCTTTCACCTATAGAGAACATTTGGTGCATCATAAAGAGGAAGGTGCAACAAAGAAGGCCCAAGACGATTGAACAGTTAGAGGCCTGTATTAGACATGAATGGGAGAGCATTCCTATTTCTAAACTTGAGAAACTGGTCTCCTCTGTCCCCAGACGTCTGTTGAGTGTTGTAAGAAGAAGGGGGGATGCCACACAGTGGTAAAAATGGACTTGTCCCAACTTTTTTGGGATTTGTTGACGCCATGAAATTTTGAAACATATTTTTCCTTAAAATGATACATTCTCTCAGTTTAAACTTTTGATCTGTGATTTGTGTTCTATTCTGAATAAAATATTAGATGTTGGCACCTCCACATCATTGCATTCAGTTTTTATTCACAATTTGTTTAGTGTCCCAACTTTTTTAGAATCTGGTTTGTAGATTAATGAGCAAACATATATGAATCATCAGCCTGCAACATGAGGCAGGGCATGAAAGTGAGTGGGCTCTGAATATTTTCTGAACCCACTGTATTTATTATGTATTTGTATTTACGTAATACCCACTGTATTGGCGAATCGGTTCTTCTCATCCTGAACATTGCACTGCATGATTGACCTTGTGTTAACCTGCAAATGACAATAAACAACATATTTGTTTGTAATGCAAATGTTTCAACAAATTTGCATCAGAAGTACTTGAATTTAAAATTTACATGTTATCATAAGTTCAATGCAAATCACGAACAAGAGGAATGTGTAAACAGGCTTGTTGAGAACAGATTTCACATTCGTATTTAAACCACCTGTGTGGATATGAACACATATAATGTCACACTCACACACGCACACACACTCACACAGACCGCAGATGTTTGGTTTCTCTGAGGCCCTGTACACACGTAGCCAGATATCAGTAAAACCGAGTAGTTTATCATGCGGTTTGGCCTTTCATCCACACGTGAACTCCGGTTGATGTAACTATAAACGAATAATAAAAAAAACTCCGACCAAAGTGGAGATTTGAGAATTCTCTGCTTTCGGGTTTGCGTGTGGACTTTCAGAACCGGAGATTTGCGTTTTTCTGCGGCAGCTCGTGGGGCGCTGACGTCACATAATGCTCTTTAAAAAAGCGCTAAAATGTCAACATACCTGCTCTGACATGAATCTCAGTCGACATTTTCCTGCGTTTTATTAACTTTGTACTCCAACACGGTATTTAATAGTAGTTCAACCTCACGGTCTGTTCAAAGTCAAAGTCAAAGTCAACTTTATTGTCAGATCTGCAATATGTACAGTGCAGGACATACACAGGACCGAAATTGCGTTTCTCTCAGTCCCTCGGTGCAACAGTAAACATCTAAACATTGAAACACTGAAACATATAATAATAGACATAAGCATAAAATAGTAAAACTAACACTGTCCTGAGTTTTTTGCATAGTGGTATAAGAGTATGAAAATTTACACCAACTCTAAAACTAAAACATTAAACATTTAATGAACATAATATTGTCCTGAGTTTTTGCATACTAGTATAAAAAAAGAGTATAAAAAGTATAACTAAAATAAACTAAAGGTTTCTAGCATTGACATTTGCAAAGTGGCAAAGCAGCGTATGAGTCAATGTACACAGTATATGTATGAGGTAGTAGTTGATGTTGTTATAGAGGCAAAAAGTGGCATATGCAGTAAGGCACATTGGGCATCCCTAAATAAGACCGTTCAGAGCACATTGTATATGTATCAGCAGTGGTGTAGATATTAGAGTAGTGTAAATGTAAACAGTAGTAATTACATGTAAGCAGTAGTAATAAAAGTAAACAGTATTAATAAATGTAAACAGAGAATGTAAAGCAGTGGTGTAGATATTAGAGTAGTGTAAATAAATGTAAACAGTAGTAATTACATGTAAGCAGTAGTAATAAAAGTAAACAGTATTAATAAATGTAAACAGAGAATGTAAACAGTATTATGATTATAGGCAGTGATGTAATACAGACATTAGTGCAAGTATGAGAAGTAGTGCAAACTGTATGAGCACATGACCGAGAGTTTAGTGAATAACCCGTTTGATGACACAGAGTCTAGTGTTAAAAACTTTGTGTTGAGTGATAATATGTGAGAAAGTTTTAGTGTTAAGGCAGTTCAAATGGGAGGGGAGGCAGAGCAGGCAGAGTGTTTAGCATTCTGACTGCCTGATGAACAGAGCTGTCTCTCAGTCTGCTGGTTCGAGCCTGGAGACTCCTCAGTCTCCTCCCTGATGGCAGCAGTCTGAAGCAGCTGTGTAGTGGGTGTGTGGGATCACCTGCCATGCGGTGGGCTTTCCGAGTGAGGCGTTTGCTGTGTAAGTCCTGCAGTGAGGGCAAGGAGGTGCCCACGATCTTCTCAGCTGCTCTCACAATGCGCTGGAGGCTCTTGTTCACACAAACGAACGAAAAAAAGAAATAATAACAGGAAGTTTGTGGTTGCTTTGAAGGGTTGTGATTGGCTGATATACGTTTCACCTTTGCACTACACTGCAACCTATGGATTCGGCATATTCTTTACAACACTCTGTGGGGAAAATAGACGGGGACATGTAGACGAACATTTTAAACATCCGAACATGTATGTACGGAGATTTTTTTTTTTCGCAGATATTCGTATTTCAAACACCCGGCTACGTGTGTACAGGGACTGAGACAGACCTGTGATATCTCTATGATTGCTTTGTTTGTAGTGTTTGTTAAAATTCTTACATTATTGATGTCCCTTGGTTTCTTTTGTAGGAAGCCCAGAACAAAGGGGTGTCACCCCCAAAGCCCCCCCGCGCCCACGACTGGAAGCTGCTTGTAAAAAACATGCGGGTCTCGTTCAGTCAGGAGGAAGATGCTGCAGGTGGGTCTGCAAACTTACCGACAGGTTCAACCAGGTCTGATGCAAAGCTGAAATGTTGTGTAGTGAAGCTGCACACATCAGCCACAGTGTGTTCTTTAGACATTTGTATAGTATTCATTTGTATTACCTTGCAGCTTGTATGTTTCCCAGAACGTTTAGTATTTTTTCTAGGCTGCAAACTAAACCTCTTCAGCTGAGATGGTTTATAACTTTGACCACAGTCAGAGTTGAACCTGACTGTTGTTTACTTTGCCAACAAAGACGGAGAGGACTTCTTTGTATTCTAGCAGTTTCAGATAAACATTGCTTGCATTGTGTGGCAGTAACTTTACACCCAGGGTGACACCACACCCAGGCTGGCGAGGATTAGGAGAATTAAACGTTCTCCCAATGTGTTAAAATGTGTTGGGAGAATTCTTAATGGTTAATATTTACACAAGTTGAAGCTGTTGTGTACTTGTTAAAACATTGGGCGTCAAAAGAGATTCAAGACTCTGATCTTGGATTAAGTGGAAACGTTATGAACAGTTAGTACAGTATCTTACTGAGCAGTCTGTTTGGCAAAATGGTGGTTTACTTCAGAAAGAACTGATGAGCCAATGGCTAGTCCAAATGCAGCCAAGACCAGGGAAGCATTCTGCCATCTTAAACTGCTAACAATAAAAAAAGATGTCCCTGCAGTTCATATTTGTTTTATCAACATTTCCACTGCTATTACTGTATTTTCCAACCTATGAGTCACACTGGAGTGTAAGTCACATCAGTCCAAAAATGTCAGATAATTTGGAAAAATCCATAAATAATTTGCTTCGCTGTATACGTCACATCTATTATGTGTCACCACTGACAATCCGGAAATGTGAGCCGTTGTTGTGCCAAAAATCAATTGGCTGCCAAATGGCGGTCGAGGGAGCGTGCACGGGAGGACTTAAACAAGAATTTAACAAGATTAACATTTAAAAACAATTATTTGTTTGCTCGAAGTTATAGTAAAGGTCTCAGTCTGACTTTTCCTTAATAAATGCACTTTGACGGTCAAATCAGATGCATTTCAAAACCTGATTTGCCGGAGCACTTGGAGGGAGAACTAGCTGTGCATTTTTTAGAAATTTAACAAGATAACCACCTAAAAACAATAATTTGTTTGCTCAACATTATAGTAAAGGTGTGTCTCAGTTGAACTTTTACTTAATAAATGCACTTCAATGGTCAAATTAGCTGTATTTCTCCCAGGCGGTGTAGCAAAATGAAGTTGATTTGACGGTTGCTCCAGGTGAGCTGGATGAAGGTGGCAGGCTGTGGCAAGCTGACTGTGTCATTAATAGCCACTTTTACCTACTACATGATACAACAGCATGCTATACTATTCGAGTGCCATCTAGCGACTGAAAATGGTAGTGTTCAATATTTTCAGTAAGAATGAATGAAAACGGTCATATCTCAGCCAAAATTTGGTTTATAAATATGAGGGGAAAAAATCATAAATACGTCATTTCAGCGTATAAGTCGCAGGGCATGTAAATTAGGCAAAAAAGGTGCGACTTGTAGGCCAGGAAGTATGGTAGTTTCAAGTTGTGTCAATATTTAAATGGAATTTATGGTTTTTGGAAAGCACAAAAAAGCTGTAGCTGTAGCAGCTTGCTGTAACACTTCCAGTGTAGCTCGGGGTCCAAACAATCAAATTAGGAATGTATTTCTGTTTGGACAAGCCATTATTATGTTAGGAGCTGGAAAGGCAGGAAATAATAAACACAGAAAATAAATGCAGTTTATAATGATATTTATTTTAACATAAATGAGGGGTTTCCCTTCAAACTTTTATCCATATGCGGTTAACTAAATAACATTCAACCTGAATTTGAAACACCACTTCAGGCAGACAAACACGCATAACACTTGTTCACTGCAACCCATTATTATTATTATTATTATTATACATGCATTTAATATGCATTTATTCTAAAACACCAACAGTAACAATCCAAACAGGATCAGGTTTCAGGTTTAAAGTTAACAGCAGCATAGAATATTCATTTGTAGGAAGTGACCCAGTGATATAGGACATTTAAAGCTGTTAGTCGCCCTCATGTACTAAAGGAAAAAAAAAACACACACAATCAAAAATCTGGGCGGACTAACAAAAGAAAAATCAAACTCTAAGAAGGACAGCTGGTAACGGTGATAAACTGTAAAAACACAAGACACCAGGCAGTTCTGCTTCAATCTCCTCTTTGTTAAAACTATGTGGTCCTGTTGTAAAAATATACACACATCAGAATAGATCAATACCTTAAAAGCAATCGATACCTTAAAAACAATTTTCCTCCAAACCTACTGCAATCACATGCACCACAGCACACGTGATCCCAGCACACACCTGGCCACTCACAGGAAACTACACCTCCCATCAACACTGCCAACTTCCCTTTTATAGAGGCTTAGACCACAGGCAAACTGGTCACCTGTTACAGTCAGTTTGCCAGTCTACTTGTGTGGTCAAAAACAACTCCAGTCTTCAAAATGTTTTAGTAGTTCAAGCAAACTTCCATATATTTACACACTAGTCAACTTCACATTTCATGGTTATTGTGGTACAAACCGGATTCCAAAAAAGTTGGGAGACTAAATAAATTGTGAATAAAAACTGAATGCAATGATGTGGAGGTGCCAACATCTAATATTTTATTCAGAATAGAACACAAATCACAGATCAAAAGTTTAAACTGAGAGAATGTATAATTTTAAGGGGAAAATGTGTTGTTTCAAAATTTCATGGCGTCAACAAATCCCAAAACAGTTGGGGCAAGTAGCAATAAATAAATAAATGTCACATTTCTGTCATCTGTGTATGTTTCCCATACAAGACGAAATTCGTCTCTGCATTTAACCCAACCACCACCAGGTGGTGCAGTGAGCAGCCATAGAAAGCGAGGGAATTAGGTGTGCACTCATAGACACCCCAAGGTGTGTAGTGGCCGGGGCCGGGGTTTGAACCTGTGTCCTTCGGGTCCCAAGTCGGCAGCCCTGCCACTACACCATCTTGGCCCCCGTGGCTGGAAAAAGGAAATTGAGCATATAACGAACAGCTGGAAGACCAATTAACACTAATTAGGTCAATTGACAACATGATTGGGTATAAAAAGAGCTTCTCAGAGTGTCAGTGTCTCTCAGAAGCCAAGATGGTAAGAGGATCACCAATTCCACCATTGTTGCGCAGAAAGATAGTGCAGCAATACCAGAATGGTGTTACCCAGCGTAAAATAGCAAAGACTTTTAAGTTATCATCATCAACCGTGCATAACATCATCAAAAGATTCAGAGAATCTGGAACAATCGCTGTGCGTAAGGGTCAAGGCCGTAAAACTCTACTGGATGCTCGTGATCTCCGGGCCCTTAAACGTCACTGCACCTCAAACAGGAATGCCACTGTCAAGGAAATAACAGAATGGGCTCAGGAATACTTCCAGAAAGCATTGTCAGTGAACACAATCCACCGTTGCAGCTGAAACTCTACAGTGCAAAGAGGAAGCCATTTCTAAGCAAGCTCCACAAGCTCAGACGTTTGCACTGGGCCAGGGGTCATTTAAAATGGAGTGTGGCAAAATGGAAGACTGTTCTGTGGTCAGATGAGTCACGATTTGAAGTTCTTTATGGAACACTGGGACACCATGTCATCCGGACCAGAGAGGACAAGGATAGCCCAAGTTGTTATCAACGCTCCGTTCAGAAGCCTGCATCACTGATGGTATGGGGTTGCATGAGCGCTTGTGGCATGGGCAGCTTGCATGTCTGGAAAGGCACCATTAATGCAGAGAACTATGTTCAGGTTCTAGAACAACATATGCTCCATCTAGACGTCATCTCTTTCAGGGAAGACCCTGCATTTTTCAACAAGATAATGCCAGACCACATTCTGCAGCAATCACAACATCATGGCTACGTAGGAGAAGGATCCAGGTACTGAAATGTCCAGCCTGCAGTCCAGATCTTTCACCTATAGAGAACATTTGGTGCATCATAAAGAGGAAGGTGCGACAAAGAAGGCCCAAGACGATTGAACAGTTAGA
>JBBPBX010042373.1:0-28429 GCA_038048925.1 Garcialebias charrua
ATCATCAACAATTCTCTTTTTGTTACTGAATATCATGTAATTAGTTTTATCTAAATTCAAAGATAATTTGTTTATTTTAAACCAAGTTTGTATTTTTATAAATTCTGTTTTCATCATATCCAAAATCTGTTTTATGTCTTTACCCGAACAGAAAAATGTGGTGTCATCGGCAAAAAGAACACATTTAAGAAGTCCTGACACATTTACCAAGTCATTCACATATAAAATAAATAACTTTGGTCCAAGCACAGAGCCCTGAGGAACTCCACAAGTGATATCACGGAGGTCAGATCTAACATCATTTATTTGCACAAACTGTTTCCTATCTTTCAAATAGCTAGATACCCACTGTAATGCTGGTCCTCTAATACCATATTTATTTAGTTTTTCAAGGAGAATGGTGTGGTCAATGGTATCAAATGCTTTTTTTAGATCAACAAAAACACTAACACAGTACTGTTTATGATCGACAGCATTAGTTATTTGTTCCATTAAATCCATGAGAGCCATTGATGTAGAGTTTTTTCCTCTAAACCCATACTGACTGCTACTTAAAATATTTTGTTTATCAATAAATTGATCCAATCTGGTCACAAATAGTTTTTCTAGAATTTTTGAGAACTGTGGTAACAAGGATATTGGCCTATAATTATTGAATACACATTTATCACCATTTTTAAAAAGAGGAATTACCTTTGCTACTTTCATGTTATCTGGAAATATTCCTGTTGAAAAAGATAAATTGCATATATATGTAAACGGTTCAATAACATAACTTATTATTTCTTTTACGAACATCATATCCATGTCCACCCAGTCTTTTGATCTCTTGTCTGAGAGATTTTTTACCATTTTCATAATTTCCTCTTTGTTAGTTCCACTAAGAAAAATACTGTTGGTGCAACTTTTAATTGAATGACACACCTTATTATCTACTTTTGGTATTTTAGCTGCAAGGCTTGATCCAATATTTACAAAATATTGATTAAATTCATTTACGATATCATTCTCATCATGTATTTCTTTGTCATCTTTCACAAAATATTTTGCAATGTTCGTTTTCGCTTTATGACTTTTTAGAACATCATTTATAACTCGCCATGTTGTTTTAGTGTCACCATTACTCTTGTTTAATAAATCACTATAGTATTCTTTCTTGCATTTTCTTATAATCATTACCAATTTATTTTTGTATTTTTTATATTTCTCTTCAGCTTGTTGTGTTCTCGTTTTTAAGAAACATGAATACAAGTAATTTTTTTTTACAAGCATTTCTCAACCCTTTAGTCATCCAAGGTTGGTCGACAATATTTCTTTTTCTACGATTTCTTTGCACACAATTCTTTTCATACAGAGCTTCTAAAATATTCATAAATTCATCATATGATCTGTTAACATCATCAATATACACGTCCTTCCAGTTTTGCTTCTGTAAATCATCTTTTAATTGATCCATAGCTTTTTTTGATGTGTTTATTATTTTTTTCTTAATTGTAACTTCTTTTGTAATGTTTTGATCATTTCTGTAGATAGTGAAAACTGGTAAATGATCACTTAAATCAGTTGTTAAGATACCACCTGTCACATCCCCATTTGTTATATTTGTGAAAATGTTGTCAATTATCGTAGCACTATGAGTTGTAATTCTTGTTGGTTTTGATATTAACGGATAAAGATTTAAACTATACATTGAATTTAGAAATGTGCTGATGTTATTTGAATCTGTTTTATTTCCCAGGTCAATATTAAAGTCTCCACACAAGAAAACTTTTTTATTTAAAGTCTTTTCCAATAGTTGTATGATTTTATCGGTGAATATTTCTATATTTGATCCTGGTGATCGATATACACAACTTATGGATATGTTTTTAGCATTTTTGTTTAATATTTCTATTGTTAGCCGGTCTGTTATTGGACTTCTGTGCTCGTCATGGATTGTCCATAACGAACACCATGTTTAAGCATAAGGGTGTCCATATGTGCTCTTGGCACCAGGACACCCTAGGTCGCAGTTCGATGATCGACTTTGTTGTCGTCTCATCTGATCTGCGGCCGCATGTCTTGGACACTCGGGTGAGGAGAGGGGCGGAGCTGTCAACTGACCACTACCTGGTGGTGAGTTGGCTCCGATGGTGGGGGAGGATGCCGGTCAGACCTGGCAGACCCAAACGTATTGTGAGGGTCTGCTGGGAACGTCTGGCAGAGTCTCCCGTAAGACGGAGCTTTAACTCCCACCTCCGGGAGAGCTTTGAACACGTTCCAAGGGAGGCGGGGGACATGGAGTCCGAGTGGGCCGTGTTCCGCGCCTCTATTGTCGAGGCAGCTTATCGGAGCTGTGGCCGCAAGGTTGTTGGTGCCTGTCGTGGTGGCAACCCTCGAACCCGGTGGTGGACACCGGCAGTGAGGGATGCTGTCAGGCTGAAGAAGGAGTCCTATTGGGCCTTTTTGGCTTGTGGGACCCCGGAAGCAGCTGATAGGTACCGGCAGTCCAAGCGGCATGCGGCTCGGGTGGTTGCTGAGGCAAAAACTCGGGCGTGGGAGGAGTTCGGAGAGGCCATGGAGAATGACTTCCGTACGGCTTCGAGGCGATTCTGGTCCACCATCCGGCGTCTCAGGGGGGGAAAGAGGTACGAGACCAACACCATTTATGGTGGAGGTGGCGTGCTACTGACCTCAACTCGGGATGTTGTGAGTCGGTGGGCGGAATACTTCGAAGACCTCCTCAATCCTACTGGCACGTCTTCCACTGAGGAAGCAGAGCCTGGGGACTTTGGGTCGGGTTCTCCGATCTCTGGTGCTGAGGTCGCCGAGGTGGTTAAAAAGCTCCGCGGTGGCAAGGCTCCGGGGGTGGATGAGATTCGCCCGGAGTTCCTTAGGGCTCTGGATGTTGTAGGGTTGTGTTGGCTTACGCGACTCTGCAATATCGCGTGGACATCGGGGGCAGTTCCCTTGGATTGGCAGACTGGGGTGGTGGTTCCCCTATTTAAAAAGGGGGACCGTAGGGTGTGTTCCAACTATAGGGGGATCACACTCTTAAGCCTCCCTGGTAAGGTCTATTCAGGGGTTCTGGAGAGGAGGGTCCGTCGGATAGTCGAACCTCGGATTCAGGAGGAGCAGTGTGGTTTTCGTCCTGGTCGTGGAACACTGGACCAGCTCTACACCCTCAGCAGGGTCCTGGAGGGTGCGTGGGAGTTTGCCCAACCAGTTTACATGTGCTTTGTGGACTTGGAGAAGGCATTCGACCGCGTCCCTCGGGGGGTTCTGTGGGGGGTACTCCGGGAGTATGGGGTACCAGGCCCTTTGATAAGGGCTGTTAGGTCCCTGTACGACCGGTGTCAGAGCTTGGTCCGCATTGCCGGCAGTAAGTCAGGCTCGTTTCCGGTGAGAGTTGGACTCCGCCAAGGTTGCCCTTTGTCACCGATTCTGTTCATAACTTTTATGGACAGAATTTCTAGGCGCAGCCAAGGTGTTGAGAGGATCCGTTTTGGTGGCCTTAGAATCGCTTCTCTGTTTTTTGCAGATGATGTGGTCCTACTGGCTTCATCAGTTCGTGATTTACAACTTTCACTGGAGCGGTTTGCAGCCGAGTGTGATGCGGCCGGGATGAGGATCAGTTCCTCCAAATCCGAGGCCATGGTCTTGAGCCGGAAAAGGGTAGCATGCCCTCTCCGGGTCGGGGAGGAGGTCCTGCCCCAAGTGGAGGAGTTTAAGTATCTCGGGATCTTGTTCACGAATGAGGGAAAACTGGAGCGTGAGATCGATAGGCGGATAGGTGCAGCGTCCGCAGTGAAGCGGGCGCTGTACCGGTCTGTCGTGGTGAAGAGAGAGCTGAGTCAAAAGGCAAAGCTCTCAATTTACCGATCGATCTACGTTCCCACCCTCATCTATGGTCATGAGCTTTGGGTTATGACCGAAAGAACAAGATCTCGGATACAAGCGGCTGAAATGAGTTTTCTCCGCAGGGTGGCTGGACTCTCCCTTAGAGATAGGGTGAGAAGCTCAGTCATCCGGGAGGGACTCGGAGTAGAGCCGCTGCTTCTCCACATCGAGAGGAGCCAGTTGAGGTGGCTCGGGCATCTGGTTAGGATGCCTCCTGGACGCCTCCCTGGTGAGGTGTTCCGGGCATGTCCCACCGGGAGGAGACCCAGAGGAAGACCCAGGACGCGCTGGAGGGACTATGTTTCTCGGCTGGCCTGGGAACGCCTTGGGATTCCCCCAGAGGAGCTGCTCCAAGTGGCTGGGGAGAGGGAAGTCTGGGCCTCCCTACTTAGGCTGCTACCCCCGCGACCCGACCCCGGATAAGCGGAAGAAGATGGATGGATGGATTTCTATTGTTATTATTTCCATAAGATTGTCAACAATTATTGACATTTCATTAATTATTCTACACTTTATTTCATTTTTGACAAATAGAGCTACTCCACCACCTTTTTTATTGTTTCTGTTTAAATGATATAATTCATATCCTTCGATGTGAACATTATTTTTGTTTTCATCATTAAGCCATGTCTCTGACAGTGCTATTAATGTAAAAGTTCTGTTTAACTGTTTTAAATAATCTGTTATTTTGGATATATTTGCATTTATACTTCTACTATTGATGTGAATAATAGAGAGATCTCCATTTGTTATATTGATGTCATTAAACTGTTCTTCATTATAGTATTCGCAGTCTTTTATAGCAGGATAAAAGTTTACATCGACCACATCTTCATCATTGTATATTTTAAACTCTTGAGTCTTCGTTTGTTTTTTTTGTCTGAGTCTTCGTTTTCATTTTTAAATCAAAAGCCTGTTTGGATTTTAATGTTTGCACTTGACTGAAGATGCTCTTGCTGGACTGTCTGCCAGCTTCTTCAGAACCTTTCTGTGGGCCTCAGTGAGCTCCAGGTAATGAAAGGAAGAGGGGATTAAGTCAGCACTCTCATGCTCGTGAATCGTTACTTGTCTTAATCAGGGGTTGGCCTACTTTTACTTGTTCATTCCCATGAACAACAAGCTGTCCCACCTGGAGGCTGAACATCTAGTTGTTGCCATCATGATGTGAATTAGTGCATAAAGACAGAGTGGTACCTGGAAGCACTCTGACTCCACTGCGCTGCTTCAATGGTGCACGCTTGGCATCACTGACTAAAAGTCCTTGTATCATTTTAATTCCAGATCAGATGAAGAGCTTTTTTTCTGTTGACGCCTCTAAGCTCAGCAGTGTTCGGATCATGTAGGCTGTAGGGTATAACTAGACAAAGGTCTCTGCACTGAACAGGTGTTTTTTTTTTGTCTTTCCACAAATACAGAGCGATGCTCAGAGGTCTAAAGTTACACTCCACAATGACGGTTACCATTTTTGTGTTCTATGTAAAGAAATGCAGAAAACAGGGGGCCCGGCTCGATCTTCTATGCACTTTATTTGGTTGCTTTTAATTTGGTTCAATTCGGTTTATTTCCAGAACACCAAATCACAACAGAAGAGAGCACTGAACAGAAACATGCACGTACATAAAAAAGCTAATTAGTAAAAGTTCTCTGTCTAAGGAAGCCAGTAGATTGTGTTGAATATTCACTTCTTCACAGTCTCCCATCCTGAGTAAGCAACAAGACAACAGTGGAAAGGAAAAACTCCCTTTTAACAGGAAGAAACCTCCAGTAGAACCACTCAGGACGAGCAGCCATCTGCTTTGACCGGCTGGTTGAGAGGACAGGAAGGAGAGATGAACACAGAATGACAGTTCCTGTGTACTTTCTATTGAAGGAAAGACTAAAAAACATGTTAAGTATTGAAATAATTATAAATACACACAATAGTAGTAGCTGTAGTAATGTTTTACATTACAGTACACAAAAATAGTGCTTCAAAGTAATAGTACACAGTTGAGATGTAGTGCTGACCTTTATTTTTTTTAAATTTATGTTTTTATTATGGGCATGGTGGCGCAACTGGTAGAGCTGCTGCCTCTCAGCAAGAAGGTTGTCGGTTCAAATCCCGGTCCGGGGGCCTTTCTGGGTGGAGTTTACATGTTCTCTGTGCTGTGTCCAGTTTTTTCTCACAGACCAAAAACATGCATGCTAGCCTGATTGGCAGTGGTGGGCAACGCTAATGAAAAAATTAGTTCCACAATTTCTAAAACGCTTATTAATTTTTTTAGGTCCACAATTTCAAAAGCACAAATGTCTTGTGAAAATTAGGGGAAGCTAATCTAATCTGCTCTTTATATATTTATATATTATATATAAAGACAGGTATATTATATATAGAGACAGGTCCCTCTTGTAAATGAGTCCCCGTGACTCAACGAGGCTAGCATGTATAAATAAAGGTTGAATGAATGAATTAAAAATATATATTTATATATAGCTGGCAACGTTATGCAATATTTGCACTACTGTACACTGCCAACTGAAAAGTAACAAAAATGATCCTAAAAGGATGAAATTACAAAAATCTAAGGATTTATTTAATACTTTACGTACATATATTCTATTCGGCCACGAAATTAATAAAAAATAGAATGATCTTTTAATCCCTAAAACCACTTTTAAATCTCAAATACACGGGTGTGTCGCCACCACATTTATACATAAAAGTAACCCAAATACATAAAACTAACGACTCACCGTCGAATGGTCGACACAAAACACACAATAAAATCCTCCGGCCACGTTAATTTGGCTTGAAACAGCGGGGTTCTCTGCGGATTTATCCATTAGTAACCCAGCACAACCAACCAGCTGGACACAGAGTTAGGTCCAGTTCACCTCTGACCCGGAAGATGTCAAGATTCTATAGGTAGTCAACAGATTTAATGAAAAGTAACTAAAATACATAAAACTAACGACTCACCGTCGAATGGTCGACACAAAACACTCAATAAAATCCTCCGGCCGCGTTAATTTGGCTTGAAACAGCGGGGTTCTCTGCGGATTTATCCAAGTACCCAGCACAAACAGCTAGCCACAGAATTAGCCCCTGAGTTCACCTCTGACCCGGAAGATGTCAAGATGGAATAGTCCATTTTTAGTAGGGGGATAAAGAAATCGACCGTTTTTTTATTGCGTATTTAATGATCGTTTTCATCGTAACTATAATTATTTTTATGTTAAATGTACATTAACAAGCAGGATCAATGTTAGGGATGTAGGTGACTGTCCGGGGCCCGACGCTGCTGATTGGGATCCCCAGGCAACGGCATCATTTGCCTACATGGTAGATCCGAGTCTGTTCTCCGCTCTGCTCCCTCCCCCCTCCAACCCTCCCTCCTCTCTGCTCTTTACGGTGGGGAAAAGGGTAAAACACCAGCTACGGAGCCAGTATAAGAGCCTTTAAATAAGTTGATTGGTTTTTACTGATAGATAATTAGTTATTAGCGGCACTGCATTTTAAATAAAAATAGCACAAATCCGCTTATGAATTATAAAAGTTAGTCAAACCACAAAAACGCTGACAAAAAGTTTAGGTCCACTGTAAGCGGATTAGCGCTTTAGCGCTATCTAGCGTTCATATGCCCACCACTGCTGATTGGTAACTCTAAATTGTCCCTAGGTGTGAGTGAGAGAGTGAATGGGTGTCTTGTTTGTCTCTATGTGTCCCTGTGATGGACTGGAGACCTGTACAGGGTGTACCTCGCCCCTCGAACAGTGATTGCTGGACATGGGCACTGGCGACCCCCGTGACCCAAAATGGAGGAAGTGGGTAAAGATGATGGATGGATGGATGTTTTTATTGTTTTAGAAATGATATAATCAATTAATTTAATCACGTACAGCCTTTTTGAAATGGAATACAGCTAAAATCAAAAAGAAATGACAAAGTTCAGTCTGACAAGGACTGCTTCACAGAACAGAAACCATCCTCCAGTTTCTTTACTCGCACAAAGCAGCTGATATGTGATAGAAAATGATGACATCTTAAGGGGAGGACAATAAAGGGATAGTCCCGTCAACTTTGAAGTGATGTTCTGTCCAACATCTTTATTACCTTATCAGATGTGACATCAGTCATAGAGCGCAGATACTACACTTGTCCAAGCAAACCAAAAGTCGTGCTCCTTTGTTCCCCATCCTGATGGGTTTTTGTCTAGTGTCGTCCATCTTTGTTTTCACCTGGGCAAAGAAAAACAAGTTTGCTCTGAAACATTTTTGTTAGAACCCAAGCAAAAGAAAAAACATTAAATACAAAAGATAAGACCATTTTTTACTGTAAGACTTGCTTTACGGATTTGAGATACTGTAAGCTCAGGGACTGTTGCCCGCTGACATCAGCTGCCTCCCAGCTGACCCTGCAACTGGCACAATCCAACAGTCCTTGAGCCATCAACTGTCCCCTGGTGGAGAGTCAGAGGCCTGATCAGCCTCTGAAGTACCTGAAAGACTGAGCGACAGCCGGCCACATTTCCTAGGTTCAGTCCAGTAAGGGACTTTCAACCAGGTGATGACGATGCATTCTTGGGTCTGGTTTTAATACTATGTTTGAAGCTGATACAACTTGATAAACATTGGTTCCATACGGTCAGTGCTATTAAAATAACCTGACGAGGTGGCCAAGATAATCTTTTATTAAAATTTGTGGATAAAAACCCAAATAACTCTAGTCTAAATAAGTTTTTATTTTATTTTTATAAATGACAGTTAACCCTTGATTGAATAACTGATGCTTTATCTTAAATTGTTGGACCATCAAGTTTAAATAAGTATTTAATAACTATCAAGTTTAAATAATTATTTAATAACTATCTCTTAACGGTATTCTCTAAATTCCTCATTTGTATTGTGCAACAGTTGTAATTGTTGTTCATGATTCCTCCCTATATGTTAAGTGTTGATTGATTCTGGTACAGACTTCCCTGGAATGAATGAATTCCACTTCAGTTCTGAATAAAAAATTGAAAATAAATAAATAAATGAACCTTTTATTGGTCGCTAAATGTCTAATTTTAACAAGAGCAAATAAGTGTAGTAAAGTGTGGAAAAGCGTCGCCCTCTGTTCCTTCCCATTATCACTTATTGCATCTTGGGTCTGAGTATCACAAGATGCAGGTCGTACAAGGCCTGATATTCAATGTTTTCCATGCTTACATGTGCAGAGCATAGATAATCCTTGTGAATGCCAGTGATGCAGAAGCTGCTGAATGTTTCAGTCAACTGGCAGTTGAGTAAACCATTAGATGAGCTGATTAACATTCAGCAGCCTTTGTAACATCAACATACTGTATACAGATGAAGAGCACCAGATGAAGAGCATCTCAGAGTGACCGCAGCAGAAGTGAGAGGCAGTCTCAGAAGGATCAACCCTCATAAAGCAACCGGACCAGACAACATCCCAGGGAAAGTTCTGAAGGAATGTGCGGACCAGCTCTGTGAGGTGCTGGCTGACATCTTCACCACCTCACTTGCACTGGAGTCAGTTCCCACCTGCCTGAAGACCGCCACCATCATCCCAGTCCCAAAGAGCTCCACAGTGACTGGTCTGAATGACTATAGACCGGTGGCCCTCACCCCGATAGTCGCTAAATGTTTTGAGAAACTGGTCATGTCCCACATCAAGGCAACCGTCAACATCAACGAGGACCCTCATCAATACGCATACCGTGAGAACCGATCAACAGAGGACGCCATTTCTTCCGTGGTCCACACTGCTCTCACCCACCTGGATCAGAAAGACTCATACGTGCGTCTGCTCTTTGTGGACTTCACATCTGCCTTCAACACCATGATCCCCCAAACTCTGATAGACAAACTATCCACACTTGGACTAAGCCCCTCCATTTGTAACTGGATACTAGACTTCTTAACAAACAGACCACAGTCCGTGAAGATCCACAACTTCTCCTCCTCCACCATAACCCTCAGCACTGGCTCTCCTCAAGGATGTGTGCTGAGCCCCCTTCTGTTCACTCTGCTCACATATGATTGTACAGCCACACATCCAGGCTGTCATATTGTTAAGTTTGCAGATGATACAGCGGTGGTGGGATGCATCACAAACAATGATGAGTCCAGCTACAGACAGGAGGTGGAACACCTGGAGAGCTGGTGCAAAGAGAATAATCTTCACATGAATGTGAAGAAGACAAAGGAGATGATTGTGGACTTCAGAAGGAACAAACACACCCATGCCCCACTGAACATAGGTGGATCTGTGGTGGAGTGGTCTCCAGCTACAAATACTTGGGTGTACACATGAATGATAACCTCAGCTGGAGCAACAACACCACCAGCCTGATCAAGAAAGGTCATCAGAGACTCTACTTCCTCAGACGGCTGAGACGAGCTGGTCTGAGCAGCCCAGTCCTCACCTCCTTCTACAGGTGTGCAGTGGAGAGCATCCTGTGCTCCAGCATCAACGTGTGGCATGGAGGCTGCACAGTTGCAGAGAGGAAAGCTCTACAGAGAGTGGTGAAGGCTGCACAGAAGTCTGTTGGAGTCAGTCTCCCCACCATCACAGACATTTACACCTCCAGATGCAGGAAAAGAGCCACCTGCATCATGAAAGACCTCACTCACCCAGCACACTCACTCTTTGCCCCACTCCCCTCAGGACGGAGGTTGAGGAGCATCAAATGTAGAACCACTAGACTGAGGAACAGCTTCTACCCTGAGGCTGTTAGACTCATGAATAAATAAACAATAAGAATAAACACTGCAAAATATCACATCATGCTGATGCTGATCTGTTTTCTTGTTGCTGTGTTCATCTGTGACCATCTGCTCATAAAGACTCATGTTCGTGCTGCTGTTTATAATGATGTTTTTCTACTACATTAGGGCTTAGTGTATTACTAGTTGATGTTTCTCTTAGTTAATCCTAGATGTTATTACTGTTTTTCTCTTGCATTTGTTGTTGGATGTAACTGGGACCCTGTGTACATAATCTCGTTTTCAACACATGTACTACATGCGGTGCAAATGACAATAAATTCTCTCTGACTCTGACTCTCTGATAAAGACTGATCATTTACAAAATAAATTTAAAAAAAGAATGCAATGGGATGAACCACGAGTTCTTGGCAAACAAGATGAATAAACATGAATGTGTAGAAATCAGGGACTCTCAACTCATACAAACTGTAAGGCACTTTTAGAACTATATGAAAACATTAGCAGGTGTTTTGTTGTTCCATAGCGTCCGTGGCTTCTTCTCCAGAACCTGAAATGATCCAATAGCCGGTGCATGGCGGTATAATGTGATCCTGGCTGCATCAGATTGTAATATGAGGCAGATGCCTCAATCTGTACTTTCCAAGGATCCCAATTGCTGACAATTCAATCTTGGGCTACATCTGAGTGTAACCTAGTAAAAAGTCCCTGCTGCCACCACATTATTGTTTTCTCCTATCACCGCTCTTTACTGTAAAACTTTCAGTTCCCTTTCACACAGGTAATGCAGACAAATTGGGCTTTAATGCTATTCACAGTGCCATATACATTCCCTCACTTTGTCATTAGTTTGCCTCTGCTTTAAACACATTTCTCGAGCTTGAGCAGCACTTTATTGTGGTGTGTTATTTAGTTGAATTTGATTAAATGGACAGTAACTAGGAATCCGTTTGAAGCTGATCTTTGCTCAGGTTTCTGCAGCCAACTCCATTAACTGTCATGCTTGTCCAGAAGGCCTCCTGTGCAATGGCCAAATGGGTAAGCTGATGCATTGTCAATAACCTTACAAAGAGAACGGCAAAGTATTTAAAAAGTAAAACCTTATATTTTATGTCTTTCCACTGAGGCAACAGATCAAATCAGCAACTGCACAGGCCCCACTCTAATATGTTTAAACAGTGATGAGACGCAACTCGAGACTACCCAGAATGGGACCACAGCACTCTCATTCTCAGTGTCTTAGTGTAAAGTGGTCTCATCTATGAAGTTATGAGTGTAGACACAGACACCACTGCTGGTTTACTCACATTAAAGACTTTTTATTGGGGCTTTCACAATCACCCCCCTTCTCAAATCTCCATCAAGGAATACCTTTCATGGGAATGGACTTTGTTGTGGAGCTTTGAGAGCAACGCAGGAGTTTGAATCCCTGTACTGATGATTACTGCTCTCTGGGCTCATTTCCCTGTTGTCAGTTGTGAGTCTCTCCTGATGCTGTAGAGTAAGAGGACACCAACGCTCCGAGCAGCCGCTCAGATTTATTGAAACTTCATGTCCTGTCCCGATAGCTCATTTGTCAAGAGACCTAATTTACACAGGCCCTTAAGACTAATTGCAAATTTGCCTAAAAATGCTGATGTGGCTGGAACAGAGAAGAGCTTTTTAACATCACCAACCCCGTCCTTTCCACTCCCCCTCTTGTGTCCCTTGCTGTGCATTCACTAATGTGTTTCATCTGTAGAGCAAGATACTGTGCCTTTCCTAAGCGAGGGTGTGTGTGTAAGAGAAAGTTAGCAAGAGTAAGTGCAAACGGAGACTCAGGCTGGATGTGTGTTTGAGAGAAAAGTGCCTCTAGACAAATCTCTAATGAGAGCCACTAACAAACAGGAAACTGTGACAAAAACACAAACAGTGCTTACACTTTAATTTGATTCTCAGAGACCAGTGCCCTCTCATCTTACCTATCAATTTATCAAGGCCTGGAACAAATCCCCAAACCAAGCACACGTGGTTTCATCTGTTCTTGGCAACCAGCAGACACCACACGACAATTAGTTGTTCGATTATCCCAGCTACTGGGATTCTTTATATGCATATGATAATTACACTTAATGAGAAGACTAGTAGAAAGACTAAGATAAAAAATTTAAAATACTCCTTTAGCACCCATTTTTGGATCAAAATGCTTTGTATAATATGTTTTGTGTTTATTCTCTGTTCACATGCAGCCTTCTTCTTTTTCTTTCAGTTTTTCCCTCTTCAGTTGTCTCCACAGTGAGTCCTCCTCCTCCATCTCTGTCCTCTGTGTCCTCTGTCCTCTGTGTCCTCTGTCCTCTGTGTCCTCTGTCCTCTGTGTCCTCTGTCCTCTGTGTCCTCTGTCCTCACTCCAACTACATCCAGATATCTCCTCTTTATCTTTTTCATGGCAGCTGCATTTCTAACATCCTTCTACTAATAGACACGCTGTCCCTCCTCTGGACATGTCCAAACCACTGTCCCTCCTCTGGACATGTCCAAACCATCTCAGTGTGTCCTCTCTAACTTTATCTCCCAGTTGTTCAACATGTGCTGTACCTCTGATGATCTCATTCCTGATCTTATCCATCCAAGTTCATACTCAATAATCCAGGGCGGCCGTGGTGTAGTGGTAATGGCAGTCGTCTCCCGATCGGAAAGTTGGCGGTTCGACTCCCGGGACCCGCACCATGTGTCGTTGTGTCCTTGGGCAAGACACTTAACCCTGAGTTGCTCCCGGTAGGACTGGAAAGCACCTTGCATGGTAGTCTGCTGCCACCGGTTTATGAATGTGTGTAGCATTCAATATATGTGTAGCACTTTGAGATTTTCAGTAATGAAAAGTGCGTTATAAATTGAATTAATTGTTATTATTATTATCCTTTTCACTCCTAAGGAGAACCTCAACCTCATCCTAGCACTTTGAGATTTTCATTAATGAAAAGTGTGTTATAAATTGAATTCATTATTATTATTATTATTATCTCTATTCTGTTGCTTTCAATACCAGCTGATCTGTGTTTGGTCGTTATATTTTTTATCTGCAATCATTTTATGTCTATTTTTTTACTTCATTGTGTGTGTTGCCTGCTGTTTGTTTGTTTGTCCAGCACGTTGGTTGTCCTTGTCGCTGTTTTAAGTGCTCTATGACTAAAAGGGTATGGTATGGTAACTCTTGTCTAAGTCTTGCTTCCACAACTCTCTCCCAGATCTTCATTGTGTGGCTCATCAACTTAATTCCCCTGTAGTTGCTACAACTCTGTACATCACCCTTGTTCTTAAAATGGGAACCAGCACACTTCTTCTCCATTCTTCAGGCATTTTCTCACCCTCAAACATGTCATTGAATATTTGAGTCAAAAACCTCACTGCCATCTCTCCAAGACATTTCCAAACCTCCACTGTCATCAGGTCCTACTCGACTGGTCCGGTATGGTTTTGCTTTGAACTTGCATCATAGTTTTGGCAAAGGTGTTTTACATCGGATGCCGTTCCTGACACAACCCTCAACATTTCCTTGGGCTTGGGACCGGCACAAGAGATACTCATTCAACCTTTATTTAGGCAGGTTAATCCCATTGAGCCTTGAGGACTCATTTACAAGAGAGACACCAGCTTGTGCTCCCTAGTGGCTGGTTTACCTTTTAAACTGACAAAGCTATAGGTATTTCTGTATTTGCTAAGGTTGATTAGTTCTGGCAGCCATCTTGAGACAGGTTGACTCCAAAAATTAAACACTTGCAGATGTATGTTTGATAAACCATTATTTTTGAGAGATTCAGTCACATTGGTTGTTCCTTAAAAATTTTGCAAACAAAATACAAAACGGTTGAACACATAATCACACAAACTCAGGCAATTACATGATTGCCCACATTTTATGGCAATCAGAAAATAAAATGTAAAGCGACATAACAAAGACACTGAAGATGGGAAACAAAGAACAAGGTGCAGTAAAACCCACAAACAAAACCAAATTCAAAGATATTGGCACAAAATACATGACCAATAAACCAAGACACGTTAAACATAAACATTAATGTTTACTTTGTCCAGTACCAAGCCAAATAGGTAATCAAGTAATTTTCTTGGTGCCAAATGGTATGCAACAAACTCAAATGTGAATAAAAGAGACATAAACGAGTACCTAAAGTAATGTGACTTACCTGTTCCTGGTAAGTCAAGATCTAATTTCAGATTTGCATACTGACAAAACATTTTTCATATGAAACCTGCTTTAATTTTTTTCATTACATTCCTAATGTTTGAAAGCATGACATTTCGAGGAAGATCTGGACAGATCATGGTTTCACCATATCAGATTACCTGTGATCTGTACGTCGTCCAACAATAATGTTTTCGTGCTTTAGAGAGTGTGAAGAATCTGGGGCTAAATGTCGGGATATGGTGCGGTGTCGATTTGACTTCTCTGGCCACAGCATATGCTGGTTGATTTGAGGGATATGCAACCACATGGCTCAATCAAGAACTCTCCACCCTTCATCAAAGTTTTGACACATTCACCAGACTCTGTGGCTGTTTTCACATGCAAGTATTTAGAAACTGACAGATTCTTGTCATGGGAAATGTGCTTCAGGAAATCTCTTCTGCATGTGTACACACTTCTGAAAGTTGAGCCATGTAAAAGTTTGAACGTCAGGGTTCCATTTTTTTCCATCTGTTGTGTATTTACTTGTGTTGCTTGCTGAAAGACATATTTCCTAAAACATAATTAAATAATTTTATTTTCATTGTACATTTTGATTAAACGGTTTGATTAAAAAAAACTCAGTTATACACAGGCACACAGAAAAAAAAAATCCCTTTTAGGGGATTTCATGGGTTGAGCTATTATATGATTATTAAAAACATTAAATGTCAAAAAGAACAACAACCTGTAATTGGCTTGGCATGTCAATGCTGTAAAAACCAGATGGGGAAACGTGTGCAGAATAATAGCTAACACCTTGACCGCATGCAGCAGTGATTGTCAACTGATGGCCCGTGTACCATAATCGGATCAAGATGATTTTGCTCATCCATTATGTTACTTGTAAATTACACTCAACTCAATACAGGAAGTACTTTGTAGTTGTGGCTTGGCTCAAAAAGTGAAATGACAGCAGGGCCTGAACCAGTCAGGGTGCATACGTGGTACAGACTGTGTCAAAGCTGAAAAAAACCAAACCTTGACCCTTCAGTCGTATCTAACTTCAGGCCTGTCTCCAGACTCCCATTTGTATCTAAACTTCTTGAGAAAATTGTCGAGTACCAGTTGAAGTGCTTCCTGGAGGATCACGCTATCCCAGAGTTATTCCAATCTGGCTTCAAACCTCTCCACAGCACTGAAACTGCTCTACTGAACAAGAAAGTTCATACTCAATAATCCAGGTATCAAATCTGATAAGTCTCAATCTGGTCATCTGGACAGTTTCTTTTAGTCGAAACGTTTCACCCTCAGTCCAGAGGGCTTCCTCAGTCAGAGTTCCAGCACACTGATCTTCCCCCACCAAGCTGTAAACAACTTATGTGGACCAACCCTGTGCTCTACTGAAGGTTTTTAATGACATCTTCCTATCCACAGACACTGGTGACTCTGTGCTGCTTGTCCTATTGGACCTCACGTCCACTTTTGACACCATCAACCATGAGATCCTCATTGCTAGGTTGGAGCAATGGGTGGGCATCACAGGGTCAGCCCTAAACTGGTTCAGATCCTACCTCTCTGACAGATCCTTTTGTGTGTTCATCAACGATTCTAGCTCTGCAGTGGCGGCACTTAAATGGGGGGTTCCGCAGGGGTCCATCCTGGGTCCTCTCCTATTCTCTTTATACCTACTGCCACTCTGTGCTATTTTCCGGAATCATAGCATACCTTTCCACTTCTACGCCGATGACTGTCAAATCTACTTCCCCCTAAGAAACAATGGCACATCCTCTATTCAACCTCTGCTCGACTGCCTGGGAGACATCAGGGACTGGATGGCTTTAAATGTCTTAAGTTTTAATGATTAGAAGTCTGAAGCCATACTGTTCCTTCCCAATGACACGATCACGAACCACTGCATCGACCTTTCTGCTCTAGCCCTGTCTGAAAAACAAAGAGTCACAAATCTGGGAGTGACAATGGATCCTTCCATGAAACTCAACAGTCATGTAAACATGATCGTTAAATACTGTTTTTTCCAGCTGAGGCGACTGTCTAAGCTGAAGCCCATATTATCAAAAAAATTACCTGGAGACAGTAATTCATGCATTTATTACATAATAATAATAATAATAATTTGTCACATTTGTCATCATCTAGGCTTGATTACTGCAATTCACTCCTGTTTGGTATCAGTCAGGCCACCATTGCAAGACTACAACTGGTTCAGAACGCAGAAGCCCGGTTTTTAACCAGTACACGCAAAAGAGAGCACATTACACCAGTCTTGGCCTCCCTGCACTGGCTACCGGTTCATCTTTGTATCCAGTTCAAAATCCTCCTCTATGTCTACAAATAGCTGAACAGTCTTTCCCCCGCCTATCTCTCGGATTTGATGCACCCATATGCCCCACCACATGCTCTGAGGTCAGCGGACCAGGTACTTTTGACAATCCCAGGGACTCGTCTTAAGCGCAGAGGTGACAGGACCTTCTCTGTAGCAGGACCAAGACTCTGGAATGAGTTACCTCTGCTCGTCAGACAGGCCCCCTCCCTCTCAGTTTTCAAATCCCGTCTGAAGGCACATTACTATTATGTCGCTTTCAACACCAGATGATCTGTGTTTGGTTGTTTTATTTATGATCTGCAATGTTCCTATGTCTATTTTTCTGTACTTCATTGTGTGTGTTGCCTGTTGTTTGTTTGTTTGTACAGCACTTTGGTTGGCCTTGTCGCTGTTTAAAGTGCTCTATAAATAAAGTGATATGGTATGGTAAAGCTGAAACTTAGCAGAGAGAAAGTGTGCAGCTGAGCCCTGTTGATGGTTGGTTTAGTTTTATCTAAATTCAATGATAACTTGTTTATTTTTAACCAATTTTGTATTTTTACAAATTCCGTCTTCACAAACTCAAACATCTGTTCCATATCATTATCCGAGCAAAAAAATGTTGTATCATCAGCAAAAAGGATACATTGGAAGAGTCCTGACACCTTTACCAAGTCGTTAACATACAGGATAAATAGCTTTGGTCCAATTATAGAGCCCTGAGGGACTCCACATGTAATATTACATAGGTTGGATTTTACATCATTAATTTGTACAAATTGTTTTCTGTTTCTGAGATAGCTAGTTACCCACTGCAATGCTGGTCCTCTAACACCATATTTACTTAATTTTTCAATAAGAATGGTGTGATCAACAGTATCAAATGCCTTTTTTAAATCAACAAAAATACTAAGACAATATATTTTTTGATCAATAGCAGTGATTATTTGTTCTATTAATTCCATGATGATTTGTGTTAGCTCCCTTCAACCTGTCCCTCCTCTTCTGTCTTTTTGTAGTGTCCTTATTGGAGACGCTGCACGCTCTCTGAATGTGACACAAGCCAAAACACTTCTTGTTGCTGCTCAGAGAAAAATGCTTTCCCTCCCTTCCTGTCGACACACACCTTCAGCCATTGCAGCTGCAGCGGACAGGTTTTTCTATTTAAAGCGTGAAGTAACATGTGAGTCACGGCGTTGCACTTGAAACTCAAGCCGTGCGTTTAAAGTTGGGCCAGTCCGACCCAACGTGTTACTGAATTATCATCGTCACATTTCTGCCACACTAATTTCATCATGTTCATTTAACAGAGTGGAAACAATGTGGATTGTTATTATCCATGAAAACATCCACAACTTTACTGATTTTGTGCAAAAGTGTGCTGGCTGGCATGCACTGTGTGCCGCGAGAGATCTAAGAGTTATAAAACCCATGTGGTTTTGATAGACAGCTTTGTTTCAGCTCACAACTGTGCATCTCGTCCTTACTGATTTTTGACTATCCAGTCGGACCAGTTGGTTTTAAATGACAGATTTAAGACCAAACACCCAAGACAGTGGACAGTATAGGGATTTGTCTATTTCTTTATCAAATGTGTGTAAATGAACATGTTTGTGAATGAGAGGGAGACAAGTAGAACAGTGAGACTACAAGGAGCAGAGGGTGTTCATTCAACCATTATTTCTACAGGTTAGTCTCATTGAGCCTCGAGGACTCACTTACAAGAGAGACCTGGTTTAACAAAGAACTCAGATGAGGGACAGACAATAGTCAATAATATAAAAATCATATAAAATGAAAGTAGAATAAATAACATAAAAACTAAACTAAAACTGCTAGATTATAAGGCGTTATAAAATACTGAGAACAGGAACATGTCTGTGTTGGTTTGTCCATGAACTTGGAAGATGTTTGAAGACATTTAGAGAGGTCAAGGTTGAGAGCTTCAGATCTTTTTGTAAGATATTCCAGGAAACAGGAGCAGAGTAGGAGAAGGTCATTTTGTCTAGTTCAGTCCTCACTGATGGAACACTGCAGGTAATCATGTCCTGAGAGCGCACGCTGTAGCTGCACTCACACAGAGACATGTAGGAGGAGATGTATGAGGGCAGCAGACCAAGAAGTGATTTAAAGATGAAAATGTACCAATGAAGTTAATGATGTCCAGTTAACCAGTGAATACAGGGTGCAGTGGTGGGTATGATAATCACAGCCAGTTATGAATCTTGCACCATGATAGACAACATCCAACATCTGCAGGGTGCTTGTAGGAGCGTTCGTGTAAATAATAATAATAAACTTTATTTGTATAGCACCTTCCTACAATGTCTTGCATTGGCCAAGGTGCTTAACAGGATAAAAGATAAAAACTGGTACAATGAATCGGTGAAAATAAAAACACAGCAGCAATAAAAGGAGGCAGTGGAAATAAAAATACTAAATACTAAAATACTGTAATGTCACCGTAATCAATGGAGGGAAGAAAAGTCACAGATACAAGGTGTTCCCTTTCAGTTCGGTCTCTCGGTGCAACATACTTGCTATGGGAATTGCGCCCCTGTGCAATTACCTGAAGGAATATATTCACGCCTTTACGGCCGGGGCGTCAGCGTCGCGCCAGAGGCTCCGCCCTCTGTGTATTTAAGCGACCGACGCCCGTCCATCTTTCTCTTTTTGCCCTTCACCTCGCTGAAAACACCTGAACATCGCAGGACCTCTCTGTTTTTGCGTCGCTTGATTGAGGTGAGCCTGCTCCCTACACTGATCGTACAGAGACAATTTTCCTGCGTACTGCTGGGCTGGCGAAGGCTAGTCCAACATTTTTCTACTTACCACGAAGTTTTTCTTCTCTCCCGCAGCTTCGCTCGACGATGCTAACTGCGTCACAACCTTCTGCTAATAGCAGTCTACTAGCGATAGCAAGACGACAGAGAAGACAACTTCAAACAAAAGGAAACTAGGACCAACTTCTACTCTTCTCGTCGGACATGGCTCCCGAGAAGGGAAAGCGGAGGACAAGGAAGAAGAAAACCAGGACGACGAGTCCTCGCTCGCGCCCATGCCCCAGCGGTTGCGGCTACTCCCTCTCGGCGACGGACACCCACGAGGCCTGTCCTGTCTGCTTAGGGATCCTGCATGCGAGGAAGCCACTGGAATCCCCCGACTCCTGCCCCCACTGTCATCAAATGACGGCCACAGTGAGGAAACGCCGCGCGGACACCAGTGGCGGCTGATTTTTTTTTTTATGGGGGGCGCCATGAACTGTTTAATTTTTTTAAGCATGTGTAGAAGTATGCATAATTATGTTTGTATACTGTAAAGTAAGTTTGTTCATGTTTTTATTTGTATATATCAGGTGTATCCATTTGTATAAAACTATCATTAATAAAACATGGTTCATCTTCACCTTGTTTGAGGCATCAGTGTGAAAAGAGAATGGGAGTGTTCTGCTTCCACTTTTCAATTGTTGGACAACTTCTATCATATTCTGTTATAATTATTTTAGTAATACAAGTTCATAATATAAATAGAATTGTGAGGGTCCAGACTTAAATAAGGACAAAGGTGTTCAAAAATCCACCAAATAATTCAATTTAATAGTTCCAAAAATAAACTAACAAAGAATTAAATTTCAATGAAAAATAAATCAAAAGATAATAACAAATTTGGGCCCAACTTAAACAGGTCAACTGAAGTCTAACAAGGAGGAATGATTCCAGATTAGATTTTAAATAACTGATTTATGGAGAAGTAAAATGATCTGTTTTACTGTGATCCACCTGATGAGCTCCACCTATACTTAAGGCTGTCATGGTCTGTCTTCTGTTGTCTGGTGTTTCTGTGTTCTGTCTGTTTGTGTTTCTTTTAGTCTTCTCTTGAGTTTAATTTAGTTCTTTGTCTCCTCTCAGTTGTCTAGTGTCTTTGTCTTGCCCTGTTAAGCTTTCTGTTTTTGTTTCTGTGTTCTGTTTGTTTAGTCAGCTCTTTGTTCCCACTGTGAGGTTGGCTCCCTCTCCTGGACTTTCCATGTGTTTTCCATTCAACCTACCCTGCTCCATTTTAGTTATTTCAGATTTAGTTTATTTCCCTGTCCTGCTCCAGATTAGTTAAATTCCTGTTTAGTTTACTTCTCTGTTCAGCCCCAGTTTAGTTATTCATGTTACATGTTTTAGTTAGTTCCCTTGCCCTGGTCTGTTATTTATTACTTCCCCAAGTGTTCACTCTGGTCCTTCCTGGTGTTGTGCTCCAATCAGTCTGATTATTTTCACCTTTGTCCCAAGCCCTGCCTGTGTGTATATAAGTTCCTCTGTGAGTTCTGTCTTTGTCGGTTCGTCATCGTTTTGGGTTCATCCTAGTCCTGTTCCCCGAGTTCCCTGAGTTATGTGAGTTATGCTGCCATTGTCAGCCTTTTTTCTGTTTGAACAATTAAAGTATTTATTTTTGTACTTTGCCTCCTGAGTCCTGTCTGCAAATGGGTTCTTTCCACGGTCCCTGAGCCTGGACCCTAACAGTACGAACCGACCAGTTTCTGAGCCCAGCAGACAGGTTCTCCTGAGTTTTTTTTTGTTTTTGTTTTTTGCTCACCTGTTTTTTGAGTTTTCTTCAAGATGAGGAGAACCACCATCCGATGTGGTACCTATTGGACTAAACCCGTCCTGGACCTGACGGAGTACAGCCAGGCAGTGGAGGTTCTGCCTTCACCTCTCCTGCTGCAGGAGGAGAGAAGAAGGACTAAAGGTAGCCACACAACACCCAGGTCCAGTTTTTCCTCAGCCCCCGTGCCGACTTACTCCGGGTGGACGTCGGGTGAGGACGCAGAGTCAGAGGACGAACTCTGGCTTGCCCCCGTGGTCCACTCACAACGTCGCCGTAAGAGAGGAAAACGGAAGACCCGGAGAGGGTCCACCACACCTTCGGTCCATGCAGTTGGTCCTGCTCAGTCCGGCGAGACTGAGTCCCCTGTGCCCAGCTCCAATGTCGCTGTGGGGGCGGTCCCCGTTGCCTCACCTCCCAGGATTCCGGTGAGGACGGAGCTCGATGCCACACCTCCGGCACGCCCAGCTGTTCATGCTCAGTCCGGCGAGACTGGGTCACACACGCTCCAGCTCCAAACCAATGACTACATATCAATAAATCAAACTTTGCTTAATTTCATCACCTCTGCTCAAAATAATCCAGACTGCTCTAAATTTTTGCTTTCCCTCGCAGAAGAGTTCTTGTTATCTCAACCTGGTCTGACCCAACTCCCTGAGTACCAACAAATTTTGATTTTCATAAGGACTATGAGGACAAGCACCACGGTACAAGTTCCAGACCCAGTCCCTGCAGCAGGAGGTCCAGAACCTGCAGCAGGAGGTCCAGAACCTGCAGCAGGAGGTCCAGAACCTGCAGCAGGAGGTCCAGAACCTGCAGCAGGAGGTCCAGAACCTGCAGCAGGAGGTCCAGAACCTGCAGCAGGAGGTCCAGAACCTGCAGCAGGAGGTCCAGAACCTGCAGCAGGAGGTCCAGAACCTGCAGCAGGAGACCCAGAACCTGCAGCAGGAGACCCAGAACCTGCAGCAGGAGACCCAGAACCTGCAGCAGGAGACCCAGAACCTCCAGTGTCTTTGGAAGGTGCCTCCCAGGAAGGAGCCCCTCCTGTCTCCTGTGCCGAGGGGGTCCCGGAGGACCTTCCTCCTGTCTCCTGTGCCGAGGGGGTCCCGGAGGACCTTCCTCCTGTCTCCTGTGCCGAGGGGGTCCCGGAGGACCTTCCTCCTGTCTCCTGTGCCGAGGGGGTCCCGGAGGACCTTCCTCCTGTCTCCTGTGCCGAGGGGGTCCCGGAGGACCTTCCTCCTGTCTCCTGTGCCGAGGGGGTCCCGGAGGACCTTCCTCCTGTCTCCTGTGCCGAGGGGGTCCCGGAGGACCTTCCTCCTGTCTCCTGTGCCGAGGGGGTCCCGGAGGACCTTCCTCCTGTCTCCTGTGCCGAGGGGGTCCCGGAGGACCTTCCTCCTGTCTCCTGTGCCGAGGGGGTCCCGGAGGACCTTCCTCCTGTCTCCTGTGCCGAGGGGGTCCCGGAGGACCTTCCTCCTGTCTCCTGTGCCGAGGGGGTCCCGGAGGACCTTCCTCCTGTCTCCTGTGCCGAGGGGGTCCCGGAGGACCTTCCTCCTGTCTCCTGTGCCGAGGGGGTCCCGGAGGACCTTCCTCCTGTCTCCTGTGCCGAGGGGGTCCCGGAGGACCTTCCTCCTGTATCCTGTGCCGAGGGGGTCCCGGAGGACCTTCCTCCTGTATCCTGTGCCGAGGGGGTCCCGGAGGACCTTCCTCCTGTATCCTGTGCCGAGGGGGTCCCGGAGGACCTTCCTCCTGTATCCTGTGCCGAGGGGGTCCCGGAGGACCTTCCTCCTGTATCCTGTGCCGAGGGGGTCCCGGAGGACCTTCCTCCTGTATCCTGTGCCGAGGGGGTCCCGGAGGACCTTCCTCCTGTATCCTGTGCCGAGGGGGTCCCGGAGGACCTTCCTCCTGTATCCTGTGCCGAGGGGGTCCCGGAGGACCTTCCTCCTGTATCCTGTGCCGAGGGGGTCCCGGAGGACCTTCCTCCTGTATCCTGTGCCGAGGGGGTCCCGGAGGACCTTCCTCCTGTATCCTGTGCCGAGGGGGTCCCGGAGGACCTTCCTCCTGTATCCTGTGCCGAGGGGGTCCCGGAGGACCTTCCTCCTGTATCCTGTGCCGAGGGGGTCCCGGAGGACCTTCCTCCTGTATCCTGTGCCGAGGGGGTCCCGGAGGACCTTCCTCACGTCTCCTGTACCGAGGGGGTCCTGGAGGACCCTCCTCACGTCTTCTGCTGTCCTGAGGTCTGGCCTTCGACGTCTGCGGCTCCTGAGGTCTGGCCTTCGACGTCTGCGGCTCCTGAGGTCTGGCCTTCGACGTCTGCGGCTCCTGAGGTCTGGCCTTCGTCGTCTGCGGCTCCTGAGGTCTGGCCTTCGTCGTCTGCGGCTCCTGAGGTCTGGCCTTCGTCGTCTGCGGCTCCTGAGGTCTGGCCTTCGTCGTCTGCGGCTCCTGAGGTCTGGCCTTCGTCGTCTGCGGCTCCTGAGGTCTGGCCTTCGTCGTCTGCGGCTCCTGAGGTCTGGCCTTCGTCGTCTGCGGCTCCTGAGGTCTGGCCTTCGTCGTCTGCGGCTCCTGAGGTCTGGCCTTCGTCGTCTGCGGCTCCTGAGGTCTGGCCTTCGTCGTCTGCGGCTCCTGAGGTCTGGCCTTCGTCGTCTGCGGCTCCTGAGGTCTGGCCTTCGTCGTCTGCGGCTCCTGAGGTCTGGCCTTCGTCGTCTGCGGCTCCTGTGGCCTCGCCTTTGTCGTCTGCGGCTCCTGTGGCCTCGCCTTCGTCGTCTGCGGCTCCTAGGGTTTCATCTTCGCCGTTTGCAGTTCCTCTGGTCCCCGTGTTGTCTGCTATGGTCTCCAAGGCTCCTCGTGCGGGACGGCCTCCCGGACGTCCGCCTGGACTGGCTCCTGGCGATGGACGGACTCCCGGTCGACCGCCTGACCTGGCTCCTGGCGATGGACGGCCTCCCGGTCGACCGCCTGACCTGGCTCCTGGCGATGGACGGCCTCCCGGTCGACCGCCTGACCTGGCTCCTGGCGATGGACGGCCTCCCGGTCGACCGCCTGACCTGGCTCCTGGCGATGGACGGCCTCCCGGTCGACCGCCTGACCTGGCTCCTGGCAATGGATGGCCTCCCGGTCAGCCGCCCGCCCGGCCACTCTTCTGTTTTTGAACGTTGCCCAGGTCTTGCCCTGTCGGTTTTTGTTTAGTTTGTTCTGGCCCTCCGTCCTTGTGTTTTCCCCCATCCTCCCGCCCGTTCTGTGTTTGTGCTTTGTGGGACGTCAGGTGACGTCCCTTGAGGGGGAGGTTCTGTCATGGTCTGTCTTCTGTTGTCTGGTGTTTCTGTGTTCTGTCTGTTTGTGTTTCTTTTAGTCTTCTCTTGAGTTTAATTTAGTTCTTTGTCTCCTCTCAGTTGTCTAGTGTCTTTGTCTTGCCCTGTTAAGCTTTCTGTTTTTGTTTCTGTGTTCTGTTTGTTTAGTCAGCTCTTTGTTCCCACTGTGAGGTTGGCTCCCTCTCCTGGACTTTCCATGTGTTTTCCATTCAACCTACCCTGCTCCATTTTAGTTATTTCAGATTTAGTTTATTTCCCTGTCCTGCTCCAGATTAGTTAAATTCCTGTTTAGTTTACTTCTCTGTTCAGCCCCAGTTTAGTTATTCATGTTACATGTTTTAGTTAGTTCCCTTGCCCTGGTCTGTTATTTATTACTTCCCCAAGTGTTCACTCTGGTCCTTCCTGGTGTTGTGCTCCAATCAGTCTGATTATTTTCACCTTTGTCCCAAGCCCTGCCTGTGTGTATATAAGTTCCTCTGTGAGTTCTGTCTTTGTCGGTTCGTCATCGTTTTGGGTTCATCCTAGTCCTGTTCCCCGAGTTCCCTGAGTTATGTGAGTTATGCTGCCATTGTCAGCCTTTTTTTCTGTTTGAACAATTAAAGTATTTATTTTTGTACTTTGCCTCCTGAGTCCTGTCTGCAAATGGGTTCTTTCCACGGTCCCTGAGCCAGGACCCTAACAAAGGCTGCAGTCAAGTCCTACTCTTCGCTGGAGCATTGATGCCTACTCATGGTATTTATGCTTCTAGCCAGTTTCTGAGTACAGTACTTTGAGAGACACTTACCTTGTTTTTTGTTGCATTTCCAGTCCTCGTTTCCATCTTGGTCCTGGGTTCAGTTCTCTGCTCATCGTGTCTTGCCCTCCAACCACTTGCCTGCCTCATTTCGCCCTCTGGGATTCATCTCAAGGAACTAAGGATTTCTCTGCGACGTTCTTCCTACTACTTCACCTCTAAGGAAAGTAACAAACAAAACTAGATCAATCATCTTGAAAGAGCCTTATAGTCAAGCCTTTGTGACAGTTTGTTTCATCTTCCAGGAAATCCAGCCTGTACATGTGTACAGTATATAGACTTGCACTGTAAATAATGAACACTGTTACTTTTGCACCTCTTCGGACTCTTCTATATCGAAATTCCTTTGGAAAAATAAAACTCCACGTATTAGTTTAAAAACATTACAGAAATCTAAAGATACCGGAGGATTAGAACTTCCAAACTTTTATTACTACTATTTAGCCAACAGGTTACAATATATATCAAAGTGGTTAAAACCGAATGCACTAGATGAAACTTGGATAGATATAGAACAAACTTTATGTAATAATATTAGGATTTCAGATCTACCATTTATCAGTACAGATTTAAAAAGACATGTCTGCTTTAAGAGCATCAATATTAGCTCATCTCTGACAGCATGGTGGGAGTATCTGAAAATGACAAAGTCTTCACTACTCCCATGTAGACATACACCTCTCTGGAACAATCCTGACATTCAACAAGAAAATAATATGTTAAATTTCACAGGTTGGAGAATGAAAGGTATTGAATATCTAGAACACATATTTGAGGGTATAGACTTTATTCCATTTAATAAATTAATAATACAATATGACATTGATAATAAATATTTCCTACAATACCAACAAATTAAGTCAATTGTAAAAAAGAAATTTAAGCTTAATAAAACATTGTTGGAAACACCAACATGTGTGTTAGAGTTTATTAATTTTCAACCACCCAAATTATTATCTAAAATATACAAAAAATTGTCTAGAATCGATGACTCGATAGCACTACCTGTTGAAAAATGGGAGTCAGATTTATCAATCAACTTTGAACAAAAAATTTGGTCTCAAGTATGTTCAAATACTTTTAAATTGACTAGAATCTCCAATTTACAATTAATACAATATAAGGTTCTCTATAGAGTACATTATACAGGGGAGCGAATGTTTAAGATGGGCTTTATACCATCTAACAAGTGCTCACAGTGCATAAGTAATACACCTGATGATTATATTCACGCGCTCTGGTTCTGTCCACCCGTTCAGAGGTTCTGGGTACAGGTATGTGAAGACTTGTCTAAATGTTTGAAAATTAATATCCCACTCTCTCCATCTGTTTGCTTATTGGGTATCTTTGAAGATGTTATACTAGAAAAAAATACATCCTATATGCTTTTCACTGCCTTATGCATCGCAAAGAAAACCATACTCGTAAATTGGAAAAATAAAAATAATCTTAGCATTAATCAGTATAAAAATCTTCTGTTAGATCATATTAGTCTTGAAACAGCATCTGCCGACACATTGGATCAACCTATTTGGCATTCTTTGATCGGCTCCGTTACGTAGTGAGGGTGGGGGGTCTGGGATGTGGCCTTGTGGGGCATTGGGACTGGAGGGGGGGGAGGTTGGGGTTTGGGGCACCGGGGGGTTGGGGCTGCTTGGGCGGGGAGGACCTTGTCTTCGACCTGGGGAGGACCGGGGGGGTTCTGGGGGATATCTGCTAGGGGCGGCATGCGGGCTCTCGGGTGGTCGGTGGCGGCGGTCATGGGTCGCCGGTCGGTGACCCGGCTGTGCTGGGGTGGTTTCGGGGCGGGTGCCGGGAGCTTGGGACTCTGGGGGCGTGTCGTCCCCGGGCTTGGGCCTGGTGGGGGTCGGGGGTCTTGGGCTCTGGCGGGCGGGTCGCCGGGCTATGGGCTGGCTGGCGCTCTGGTGCCCGGCTCTGGCCGGGGGCTCTCGGCTCGCTGGTGGGTTGGGGTTCATATGCTGGGGGGTGGGTGTCTGGGGGCGTGACTGGTGGCCAATGGGAGGGGGCGGGCAAACCCAGCCTGGGTGTCTAATGTGTTATGTGTTCTGAAAGTTGTTAATATGAAGGGTGGGTGTAGTATTTCTTCTGGGGTGGGGATTAAGTGGATGTCCTTGATGATGGTCTTGGACTATGCTTGGCCGGTGTGCGGGCCCTGGTTGGGGCCTGTTCTTGGTGCTTCCTGGCTCTGTCGGCGGTTGGGCGGGCGCTCTTGGCCGTGTCGTCCATGTGGGATTTTGTGTCTTCTTGGACGGCGGGCTGACTGCGGTTCGCAGGGGTCACGGCGGCCCTGGTGGGTGTGGGCTGTTGGTTCTGCTGTTGGCGGCCCTCGGGGCCGTGTCCCTCTCTGGTCTTGGCTCAATGGCCTGGCGGTCGGAGAGGTGTTTCTTTTTCCTCGCTCCTTGGGTGGACCTTGGCGAGCTGGGGGGGTACGCAGGGTCAGCGGGGGAGCTGACTCGCTGTGGGAGCACTGTTCCTGCAGATATTTTTCTCCCCATCCCTCAACACGCACCTCCGCCCTCTTCATCTTAAATTAATACATGTAGGGAATTTGAGTCTCGGGTGTGCTGCAATGGTTCTACATCTCTGTTGTTCAGAACACCTGGGACTCAATTTTATATACACTTTAGACATTCATTCATAAA
>JBBPBX010042374.1:0-28429 GCA_038048925.1 Garcialebias charrua
TGAGAAACACCCCTGAATGGGTATCTGCAGTAGAAGCTGAGAACCTAACGGGGCCTGACAAACCCCACTTCAAGGTAATCAATCTACTGATTTTGCCTGAAGGAATTGTGACCTGGATAATGCTCCTGCATCACAACATAAAAAGGACAACGAGATGTAACTGGATTCATCTGGACAAAGAAACCCCTGAATGGCACTGTGATTGGGGCTGTAGACCACTAATGGGATTATGCCACCAGGGTTACTGGGAGGCTGAAGTGATTCATCCTGCCCCACTGAAGGATGACAGCTGCCAAGCCATACTCCCTCGTTGGGAATTTTGGGGCAATATTCATCTGGACTGTGACAAAGTCCCTCCTTTCATCAGAAGAAACCAGACTGGAGAACATCAAAACCTAACCAAAAGTCAGGACTGTCCACACCGTAAAACACAAGACGGTGCCAGAATCAACGCTACTGAGCAAAGTCCCAAAGTACGACCCAGGAGGTTTGATTCCGAAAGCAGAAAGAAATTGATAATTTTAGCCAATACCGCTTGAAACCCCCCCCGCTCTTGCTAGTATATAGAATTTAGTTTACTTCTTTACTTCTTTACTTATTTCACTTATTTACTTATTTACAATGTCCTGATACAACCGGCCCAGCTAAAGCCGGAAGAACCTGACGACGCTATCCCAGTCAGTTCAGCAGTTGCTGATCCCATTGACTCAGAGTCTGACTTGACTCATGAAGACCCAAGGCCAACACCACCGCATCAGTAGGTGATGGATGGCAATGCTGCCTACTCACCTGAAGGATATCTGAAGCCAGGGAGAATGCTGAAACACTGATGCCTGAGGCCAGGGAGAATGCTGATCCTGATGCTCGATCAACAAGGGAGAACGAAGAATCATTGACCACTACAGGATCTCCGGAGATGACCTGAGGAGATGACCTGAGGAGATGACCTGAGGAGATGACCTGAGGAGGACGACCTCACCTCAGCCGGGCGGCACACGTGGAACCAACCAGGATGACTACACCATGATGGAGGTTGAGAAGAAGCGAACAGCAATCCAGGGTCCAGAGGCTCCAAGGATCCTGCGTGACCTGACGACGACATCTCGGGGTCCCAGATGGCATGGACACAGATGACGAGAAAATCATGATGAGTGTTAAAGGACTTGATTAGAGCAGCACCGCCTGTTTTCAAGGAGTGGGTGTCGAAGTGTGCAGGACTTTTATATTGAAAACAGACTTATACTGCTACAAAGATCTTTACAACACATATACACACACATGGTAAGTTGCCTTTGGCACAGGGCTCAGAGCAGGGTGTAATAACACACCGTCAGTAACCCTAGATTAGTTTAATTTATATGGCATTTTAAACTCATAAGCAGAAAAACATGATGTATGTTTGTTACTTTTTATATGCTTTGTTTGTATTTTGGTAAACCATCTTTGTGTTATTGCATGGCAATTTGGTTAACCCTGTGCTATAAGAAATAAAATTGAGTCAGGCCTTTGTCAGGCCTTTAACATACACACACTAGGCAGAAAAACCAAGGCCTCTGTGGAGCAGCAGGTCTCTCCCGGAGAAAATATAGGTCAAAGGAGATAACACTTGTTGCAGGAGAACTAGGGCTTGTCAAGGCCTGTTAAGAAAGAAAATAGTTATTAAAGTATTTAAAAAGTAGTGAATCTATCATCTCACACCAATAACAGAACAGAACATGTAAAACTCTACATGTTCTGCAGAAAGTTTGACTTGCAGAGATGCAATGAGAGTTTGGTTACAGAGAAAGACCTTTAAACTAGTTAGTTTTGGTGTTCTGACAGAGGCAGAGCATGGAGCAGGCACGTACGCGCACACACACGCACGCACACGTGCACGTGCGCACACACACACACTCGGGTCTGTTCAGAGTGAGGGCTGTGCACTTTCACACAGCTACAGAAAAGAGTCATTTGGGAAGGTAGTTTTTGTTTTTTGCTTCAAGGACTGTTTAAATGTAACAAAATTTATTTTAACAAAATAATAAGAATAAGAATATTAAAGGATCCATACTAAAACATTCAGAAGCAAAGCGTTATTGCAGACAGCTGAGGCTTCTTATCAGGATATGAGCTTGCACACAGAGAAAACACACAAGGAGTTATAATAAATAATAACACATACGCTCTTGAGCAGGTCTGCTTGGGAGCAGAAGAAATATAGGTCAGATAGATAAAAACATGCACACTTTTTGGCAGAGCAGAAGGAAGGCTGCAAGGTTGATTCAAAGCCTGTTAGAAAGGGCAAGCATTTACAACAAAGAAAATCAGACATGCAATGGTTATGTGAAGTGTGTGTCAAGTAATTAACTGAATATATGATTGTGTATGTGGGTAAAATGTATGTTATTTTATGTTTTCTTTTTGATTCACAGCAAACTAAAGGATGCTTCACTGCTGAGGGTTGAAAAATATAGTTTTGAATATTACACAGCACATTAAAAGAGTGTTTTTTCCACAGTTTTGAGTAAATGTAGGTGAAGGTTGAAAACCTTTCTGGCCAGATCAGGTCTTGCCAGGGGAGGGTGAGAAAAAGAGCAAGATTATGTCATTGCTTTGCTGAGAGCTGAACAGCTGTCGGAAGTTATGATCTCACCAGCTACTAAATAAGGATTTAAGGAAATTATGTCACCAAACTCTGTCAGTGAGGACTGAGAGGAGGTGTAAAAAGTCACCTCATCATTTGACCAATGAAGCACTATCAAAGTGATGTAACTTTCTGAGGAGGGGAACTGAAGCCCCCTTTCTGGGCTATAAAAAAGCTGTGGAAGAGAAGAAAAATTGCTGAGTTTTTTGGACCCCTGAAGAATTCTTGTGGATTATAACTGAACTCTCTGGAGCTGAAAAGAAGAAGATTGGATTATCCGAAAAAGGGTTTTTCTTTTTGATCAACAAGGAATGCTTTTTTGCCTCTCAGCCCGGATATTTCCAAACTTCTTCACAATTTGGACTGGCTTCAGAGATGGAATAATTTTCCTATTCTTTTGGAAATCCCTTGTGGCACTTTCTGACAAGAAAAAGGTAGGATAATCTTCCCAGTTTATCCACAACTAAATTTATATTAAGATTAAATTATTATGACAGCAAAAAGCCACTGAAGCATGAAGATGGAAAAATCAGTTACAGAGATTCCTCTGTTGATGAAAGATTAAAGTAATTTTGACAGAACCGAGCACTGACGGCACGCTGACAGGCTGTTTTTGTTAGTGGAACACTGTATACTTTTTATCTCCGCTCTGCTGTTGGGGAATTCCCGTCAGCCTGAATGAGCAATGATGGATTAAAAGCTGCTTTGTTTGTGGAATACTGTTTTTCCTGATCTGGAAATATTTTTGTGGAACAAAACAACATTTCTGGATAAGATTCAACATTAATTATGGAATACAACTGGTTGAAGATGCTGAAGTCATGAGGAATTAGTTGAATTTGCTAGATACTTTAAGAAGATTGGATTGATTCAAAAAGAGTTTACTCCAGGACGAAAGAAGTGTTTTTGCGGCATTGGGATCTGCTCTGACGGGTCCTGGCTTATCAGCTTGTTTAAGCTAAGGGAACACCGCTTCTGACGCCCTGGTTGTCGGTACCACGGAGCAGATGTTTGGAAAACCTTGAAGAATTATATTGTGGAAAGAAGACTTGGATCGATGCCTGCATTCGGAGAGCTGATTGATTTTGAATCTGGAAAAGTTTAAAGAGAAGTTTTGTGCGTCGAGAGATCAGACTGCAGCAAGCTGAATGTTTGGAAAACAAGCTTTGATGAATTAAAGCAGAGAGTCAGGAGTGCAGCAGGCGAGTTGTTTCTGTAAGTACACTATGTTCCAATTTTAGGCTCCGGCCGGCTAAGGAAGGTCTCTCGTCAGTACCACAGAATAAAATGATGGATTAAACATCATTTCAAGGAAAATACTATTTTTCTGAACCCTTGGTGTAAAGAGGGACATCGGCTTGGAGACCTGGTCACTGAGTGCTGATTGTTTAAAGTCTGAGAGAACAGGATGGTCTCTCTGGTCACATCCTGCTTTGAAGAGCTTTGATCGTCAGTGCTGCACAACAAGGATTGATGGATTAAAGGCTGCCTTTTTGTGGAATACTATTTTTCCTGATTTAAAAATATTTTTGTGGAACAAAACAACATCTTTTGAAGTTGCTTAAGTCATGAAGGATTCTTTGAATTTGCTGGATACTTTGGGAAAATTGGATTAACTCAAAAAGAGTTTTTCTCCTGGACAAAAGGAGTGCTCGTTGCGGCTGCAGCGAGCTGAATGTTTGGAAAACAATCTTTGATGGATTAAAGCTGATTTTGCCGAATGGATCCTGGAGATTGGAAAATCAGTTATTGTTTTGGGTCAACCGGTCTGATCACGGAGTGAGACCTGCCAGCTAGAAGCTGACTGACCTTGGATGAAAAGCCAGGAGAACACGATGTTCTAATTTTAACCTCAGGCCTGCTTTGAAGGCCTTGCTTATCAGCATCGCAGAACAACTGAATGGATTACAATATCTTTGAATGGATAACACTTTGGAGGAATAATTGATTTTGCCTAGGAGGATCACCAGATTTTTTGGCCTTGAACAGTTTTGATGGATCACAACTGGGATTTTTAACACGACAGAATTACCTGGAGTTTTTCTGTGGAATTACAACGAAGACTTATTCAGTCTACTGGAAGTGCAGACTTTCCTGACTGGATAATAACAGGATTAAATGAAGATTTCTAAAGTGGATGATTACAAAACAAGTTTTTCCTGAAGGATTAAAAACACAAGCTTTTTATTTGTGGGATTAAACAAAGATTTGTTCAGTCTGCTGGAAGTGCAGACTTCTGATTGGAGTACAACAGCATCACCTGGAGGTGACAAGATTTCCTGATAGGATTAGAACAGAGGTTTCTGGTGGAAATAAAAACACAAGTTGGAACACACCAAGATTACCTGGATGGATTAAACATATTTGATCGGAATCAGATTATTGTAGAATAAACCGACATTTTTGAAGAGTATACAAATTATTATTGATTGGAGTAGAACTCAATTCAATTAAAGCTAAAAACACATTAAGGCCCAGCATGTGGAAGACATCTTTTGGTGAGCTGTGAATCATTTTTATCTCTTAAATGCAAATCATGTAACCTAATTAAATCTTTTCTGTAGTAAGTAGTGCTTATGCTGTTCCCTTGCAATTAAATAATAAAGAAACATATAAAACGTACAAATTTGGATTTTCCTTTGACTCACCTTGATATTAAATGATGGAAAACTTGGTTCAAAGATAACAACAAGATTATTGGAGGTTTTAAATGGTTGTTTTGGCTAAAAAGATATAAACAACATCCTGGAACCTTATTTTCCTAGGTTCTAAAATTTACCAGACGGATAACAATAACCATCTACAGAGGTAAGCTGTCGTTTAATATACGTTTCTCCGTGAGGTACGATCTGACTCCATTCTGCTAAGTCGGACTATCTATCGGAGTGAAAATAATGGGTGTGACGTTTAGATGGAGACAGTAACAGTCTGGTTGAATTACCTCGTCTCAGCCTTAATTCTAACTAATCTTAAGACATATCGGGTAATACTCGTGTGCAAAGAATAAAAGTTCAGAACCCGTTACCGGAGAAGGCTGGAGTGAGGACTTGTTGCAAGGTCCTGCAGCTATCCTCACTCACGTAGAATTTACAAAGTGGACAAGAAAAGAGAATGAAAAAACTATGAATATATATGAATGACTCAGATTACAAAATATATGATTTAGATGACCAAATTGATTTCAATTTCTTTTCAAGGAACAATGACTGAGTATTATAATGAAGAACAATTTAATAATATAAAAACAACAACAAATGACCTTTCTATTATTCACATAAATAGTAGAAGTATAAATGCAAATTTATGCAAAATAATTGATTATTTAAAACAATTACATAGGAACTTTAATATAATAGCACTCACGGAAACATGGCTTAAAGAAGGAAATATGAATGACGTGTATATTGAGGACTACGAATTTTACCATATGAACAGAATCAAAGGAAGAGGAGGTGGAGTAGCTATATATGTTAATAAAGAAATCAACTGTAAAAAATTAATGAAATGTCAGTAGTAGTAGATAATATTATTGAAATAATAACAATTGAAATACAAAATAGCAATTCAAAAAATATATTAATAAGTTGTGTATATCGACCACCAGACTCAGATATAGAGCTATTCACTGATCACATCATGAAGTTACTGGAAAAGGCATCAAATAAGACAGTATTTTTGTGTGGAGACTATAATATTGATCTGGGTATCAAAACAGAAGCAAATAACATTGGTACATTTATAGATTCAATGTACAGCAAAAATCTTCATCCATTGATAACAAAACCTACAAGAATAACATCTCATAGCGCCACAACAATTGACAACATTTTTACAAACATAATAAATAAAGACATAATAAGTGGCATTCTGACTACAGATGTAAGTGACCATTTACCTGTCTTCACAATTTACAAAAACGACCAACGTAGTACAAAAATAGACACAAACAGGAAAAAGATGATAAACACATCAAAAAAATCTTTGGATAAATTAAAAAATGATTTGTTAAAGCAAAATTGGAAAGATGTATGTTAGTGACGTGAATAGAGCATATGATGTATTTATGAATATATTAGTAGGTCTGTATGAAAAAATTGTGTACAACAAAAAATTATAAAACGAGGCATTGTTGATAAACCTTGGATGACAAAAGGGTTAAGAAATGCATGTAAAAAAAGAACAACTTGTACTCATGCTTCTTGAAATTAAGAACAAAAGAAACTGAAGAGAGATATAAGAAATACAAAAACAAGTTGGTATGGATAATAAGAAAACACAAGAAGAAATATTATAGTGAGTTATTAGATAAAAGTAATGGAAATATGAAAGACACATGGAGAATAATAAATGGTGTCTTGAAAAATCAGAAAACAAGAACATGTACTCCTAAGTATTTTGTAAAGGACGGAAATGAAATGTATGACCAGAGTGAAATTGTGGATGGATTTAATGAATATTTTGTGAATATTGGCCCAAGTCTTGCAGCAAAAATACCAAAAACTGATGCGATTGTAAACCACACAGTTACAAATTGCACCAATAGTATGCTTCTTGTTGAGACTGACAAAGAAGAAATACTGAATATGGTAAAAAAAATTGCTGATAAGAGATCAAAAGACTGGGTTGACATGGACATTATGCTTGTAAAAAATATAATTGGTTATGTGATTGAACCATTAAATACATCTGTAATTTATCACTTTCAACTGGTATATTCCCCGACAATATGAAAACAGCTAAGGTGATTCCAATTTTTAAAAATGGTGAGAAACATGTATTCGAAAATTATAGGTCAATATCATTGTTACCACAATTTTCAAAAATCTTGGAGAGATTATTTGTTACCAGACTAGATCAATTTATAGAGAAACAAAGTGTCTTAAGTAGCAGTCAGCATGGGTTCAGAGCTAACAGTTCCACATCAATGGCTATTATGGAATTCATAGAACACATAACAACTGCAATTGAGCGACACCAACATTGTGTCAGTGTTTATGTAGATTATGTGAATGACTTGGTTAATGTATCAGAACTTTTTGGATGTATTTTATTTGCTGATGATATAACATTTTTTTATTCAGGAAAAGATATAAAAACAATGTTGAACATAGTACAGACAGAATTTGAAAGAATACAACATTGGTTTCAACAAAACAAACTGTCGTTGTATTTAGAGAAAACAAATTACATGATATTCAGTAATATGGAGACTGATGGTGATCTTTCACTTAAAGTAAATGGTATTGAGATCAGTAAAGACAGTGAGGTGAAATTTTTGGGTGTCATCATTGATGACAAGCTGTCATGGAGAACTCACATTAATTATTTACGAACAAAAATCTCAAAATCTATTGGAATACTATATAAAGTGAGAGTCAGAGAGTCTTTATTGTCATTTGCACCGCATGTGGTACATGAGATGAAAACGAGATTATGTACACGAGGTCCCAGTTACATCCAACAACAAATGAAAGAGAAAAACAGTAATAACATCTAGAACTAACTAAGAAAAGCATCAACTAGTAATACACAGCAGCACGAACATGAGTTTGTATGAGCAGATGGTCACAGATGAACACAGATGAACACAGCAACAAGAAAACAGATCAGCATCAGTATGATGTGATATTTTGCAGTGTTTATTTTTTATTTTATTTTTATTTATTCATGAGTCTAACAGCCTCAGGGTAGAAGCTGTTCCTCAGTCTAGTGGTTCTACACTTGATGCTCCTCAACCTCCGTCCTGAGGGGAGTGGGGCAAAGAGTGAGTGTGCTGGATGAGTGAGGTCTTTCATGATGCAGGTGGCTCTTTTCCTGCATCTGGAGGTGTAAATGTCTGTGATGGTGGGGAGACTGACTCCAACAGACTTCTGTGCAGCCTTCACCACTCTCTGCAGAGCTTTCCTCTCTTCAACTGTGCAGCCTCCATGCCACACGTTGATGCTGGAGCACAGGATGCTCTCCACTGCACACCTGTAGAAGGAGGTGAGGACTGGGCTGCTCAGACCAGCTCGTCTCAGCCGTCTGAGGAAGTAGAGTCTCTGATGACCTTTCTTGATCAGGCTGGTGGTGTTGTTGCTCCAGCTGAGGTTATCATTCATGTGTACACCCAAGTATTTGTAGCTGGAGACCACTTCCACTGCAGACCCACCTATTTTCAGTGGGGCATGGGTGTGTTTGTTCCTTCTGAAGTCCACAATCATCTCCTTTGTCTTCTTCACATTCATGTGAAGATTGTTCTCTTTGCACCAGCTCTCCAGGTGTTCCACCTCCTGTCTGTAGCTGGACTCATCATTGTTTGTAATGCATCCCACCACCGCTGTATCATCTGCAAACTTAACAATATGACAGCCTGGAAGTGTGGCTGTACAATCATATGTGAGCAGAGTGAACAGAAGGGGGCTCAGCACACATCCCTGAGGAGAGCCAGTGCTGAGGGTTATGGTGGAGGAGGAGAAGTTGTGGATCTTCACGGACTGTGGTCTATCTGTTAAGAAGTCTAGTATCCAGTTACAAATAGAGGGGCTTAGTCCAAGTGTAGATAGTTTGTCTATCAGAGTTTGGGGGATCATGGTGTTGAAGGCAGATGTGAAGTCCACAAAGAGCAGACGCACGTATGAGTCTTTCTGATCCAGGTGGGTGAGAGCAGTGTGGACCACGGAAGAAATGGCGTCCTCTGTTGATCGGTTCTCACGGTATGCGTATGTGAACACGTATCTCACGTATGCGTAAGTGAAGGATCTCACGTATGCGTAAGTGAAGGAGTTATTTAATGACAAAGCCCTGTTTTTGTTATATAATACATTAATTCTTCCTCATTTGATTTACTGTATTGAAGTTTGGGATAAAGCTTGTAAGACAATCACAAATCCGGTCTTTATTTTACAAAAAAGAGCTATAAGAATTATCACTAGAAAAGATTACACCCATCCATCACATATATTGTTTTGTAAATTGAAAATTTTGAAATTCTATGAATTGGTTGATTATCACATTTTAATATTTATGTATAAGGCCCACAAAAACATATTACCTTCTAACATTCAAATTAACTTTGTTAAAAGAGAGAGTTATTATTTTTTAAAGGGAATAGAACTGTTTATGAAGCCACGGTTTCGAACCTGTTTGAAAGAGAGATGTACTTCAATCCAGGGTATAAGTTTATGGAATGGTTTAGAGGATGACTTTAAAAAAATCAGATCTCTGTGTATATTTAAGAGAAGGGTTAAAACTAGTTTTTTGAAAATATATGATCGTGTATAATTTAATTTAAAGAAACTGCTGTTTGAGCTGATGTATTTTTTTTAGTATTGCTTTTATTTTATTTTATATTATATTTTGTTTTAAATATTTTGAGGGGAAAAAGGAGCAGACATTATAAGATTTATTCTTCTTCTGCTTCTTTTCAATTTGATTTGTGTATTATTTGTGGGTTTTTTTTGTAAACATTTTTTTGTATTTTAAAATGAATGAATGAATAAATGAAAATGAAATTAAATGAAATTTTTGCGACCGTTCGGAAGACGTCAAAGCGAAACAATTGAAATCCAACAGATTTGACCATTACGTGAATTTATTAAGGAAAGGTTAAGCTCAGGAACACTTTTGCTATAATCAAAAAAGGCGTTCAATACAAGATCAACTGGACTTTATTTGTAACAGAAGACGTTTCGCTCATCATCCGATAAGCTTTCTCAATTCAATAGAGACTGTGAGAGGGAGAGGGAAGTTATAAGCAAGCTGGAACCTCTGATGCACACCAAACTAGGTAAATTGGAAGCTAACACACACACATATTTGGGATAACACGTGCCTGTGACCCATTCAAAGTTCAGTGTGTGAAAGCAGAGATTACAGAAAAACACACACACATCCTACTGTATGTAAATTGACGAAAACCACACTTCACACATTGATACCAAGGACCTGTCAAAGTCTTTGTTAGTCTAATTCACAAGTGAGGCTCCTCTGTTCTCATCAGGTGGGATGCGTCTGGGAAAACAGCTGCAGGTCCGCAACCATAATGGTGTGCTCACACCAGCAGCGTTTTGACCTCCGAAAACGCTCCTCACGCACGGAAGTGGACGCGCTGCCCCCTGGTGTCCAAACTGTAGTGTTGCGGCGGCTTCGTGGCAGCGGCGTCGTGGGGGCGGGGTGTGGGAGGAGCGTCGTGATTCTCTTTCCGGTCTGATGTGTTGTTGTTGTCGTCGTCTGTTCTCAAAATGGCGGATGATGTGGAGGCAGCTTTATTAATATGTTTGCTAGTGGCACGCCGAAGACGTGCAAGGCGCCGTGTCTGGGTTCACGAAACTATTCAGAGGCGTTCTGAATTCGGGGAGTTTCACCATTTAATCCAGGAGCTGCGCATGGACGAGCAGCGCTTTCAGCGGTACTTCCGTCTGCCCGTGCCCAGTTTGACGACCTGCTGTCTCGTGTTGGTGCCCGCATCACCTACCAGGACACCAACTACAGGCGCGCGATCCCAGCTGAAGAACGCTTGGCCATCTGTCTCCGGTTGGTTATTTGCAACAACAGATAAATATAGCGCGAATATCTGTCTCTCTTTCTGTCATATATTATATATATATATATATATATATATATATATATATATATATATATATATATATATATATATATATACAGGTAGTCCCCGATTTACGAGCGCTCTGATCTGCGAGGTTCCAGACTTACGAGCTGCGAATTTTTGGAAAAAACGAAAAAAATACTGAGTTTTCATGTGTTTTTTCACCACAGTTAGTTAGTTAAGCATATAGACACACGTTTCCGATCATTTTTATGCACTCAAAAGTAGTTTTTAGATGAAAATAGAGTGTTTTTAGTCGCGCTAGCGAAAACCGTTCCAATTTACGAGCGAAATTCCGGATTTACGAGAGAAATGGCGGCCGTTCCAAATTACGAGATTTCCGGTTTACGAGCGCCTCGTTGTAACGGATCTCGCTCGTAAATCGGGGACTACCTGTATATATATATATATATATATATATATATATATATATATATATATATATATATATATATATATATACATATNTATATATATATATATATATTATATATATATATATATATATATATATATATATATATACACCGGTATAGAAATACATATTATTCTTTATACAGAAGAGTGTGTACATAAGTACATACATACAGTATTGTGTCTATCTGAGTGATGTTGGCCACACATCCTAATGTGTATACATATAGAGGTGTGTGTGTGTGTGTGTGTAGGTTCTATTATGTGCATTACAGATGTTGTACGTTTAATGTCATGTCTGTAATAATTGTAATTACTCTTTCTCTATGCAGGTTTTTTGCTACTGGAGACTCCTACAGGAGCATAGCAAACAGCTTTCGTGTTGGAATTTCCACTGTCGTCAAAATTGTTCCTGATGTGGCGACCGCTATCTGGGACTGTCTAGTGGAGGAGTTCATGGCTGTACCTACAGTGGATGATTGGAGGTCCATTTCGAAGGAGTTTGAGGACATATGGAACTTCCCTCTGTGCTGCGGTGCGTTGGATGGAAACATATCAGGCTGAAAGCACCTCGCAATTCAGGCTCAATGTTTTTTAATTATAAAGGTTCACACTCATTGGTTCTTCTAGCCGTGGTAGATGCAAAATACAGGTTCCGTATCATTGATGTTGGGGGGTATGGAAGAACCAGTGACGGCGGGATCTTGGCCAACTCCATCTTTGGTCAGGCTCTGCGTGACGGCACACTCAATCTGCCACCGGACCAGCACCTCCCTGGCGGTGGGGACAGAGGACCCCAGCCCCACGTCATCGTGGCAGATGAGGCTTTCCCGCTGCGCAGAAATTTAATGCGGCCCTTCCCAGGACGTGGGGAACTGACCAGAGAGCAACATGTTTTCAACTATCGGCTGTCACGTGCACGGTTGGTGGTTGAGGATGCATTTGGGATCTGGTCTTGTCAGTGGCGTATGTTTCGGCGTGACCTTGAAATCTCCCCTGAGGTTGTGGAGAAGTGTGTCAAAGCCACTTGTGTTCTCCACAATTTCATCCGGGGTGACGACATACCAGCACACCGTGGCACAGAAGAACCCCTTCCTGGTGTCCAGAGAGTGGGAGCAAACTGTGCGGCAAGAGTTGCAATTGTGGCCAGAGAGGCATTCATGAGATACTTCTCAGAAGAAGGAGCAGTGGCATGGCAGCAAACAGAGTAGTCATCACCCCCACTGACCTGCAACGGCTCTGTTACGTTCCACCAAATCACCTGCAGAGCCAAGTCATTCTGAACAGTTTCTTGTTATACTTATTACTGTTGTTTAATTTAGTTCTTTATATGACAAAGTACACGCCGTTCATTGTGAACACTGTCGTATCCACATTTTCATTTGTTGAATGTGTATAATTGCATTAAAAATTACAGATGAAAATTGTGTGATAAATTTCTGTTCTGTCTTTCGGTTAGTTTTAGTTTTAAGTATTCATACATAAACGACTATTAACAGAAACGCAACTGTTTTCGGTTTATGGTGATACCTTATATAACTTACATTTCATTATATAATCTCTAATAATTACTTTTTATTAAGTAAGTAAGAAAATTATTATCTGAAGTCGTACTGAACTAGTACTGTATTTGTTATTTGGGGAAACTTTTGTGCCAACATGTAATATTAACATAAAGGACCAAAAAATGAATAGCAGACTAAAACCAAAACTTTACAGAAATAGTATATTTCTGCCCTGTTCCACTGTATTCATATGAAATCATACAAATGCCAGAAAGTGCTAGTAACAAACCTGCAATATTAAAGCTAGCTACATGAAATGTAAATTTTCTTATGTAGATTTACACCAGCCAGTTTCTCCTACGCATGTAAAGACTCGCACACCAATTCTATGTAGAAAACAGATTTATTTACAGGTAGAAAACACATTTAAAAGTAGAAAACACATTGCTATCTAAAATAAAAAAACACAGTTATTTAAAAGTAGAAAACACATTGCTATCTAAAATAAACAAAACACAGTTATTTAAAAGTAGAAAACACATTGCTATCTAAAAAAACCTAATAATATATACATATATACAAAGTGTATATGTGTGTATATATATATGTGTGTGTATATATATATATATGTATGTATATACAAAGTGTGTATTATATATATATATGTATATACATATATATATATTTATATATATATATATTTATATATATGTATATATATTTATATATATATATATTTTATATATATATGTATATATATTTATATATATATTATATATATATATATATATATATATATATATTTATATATATTTATATGTGTGTGTGTGTGTGTACTGTATTTAGACTTCCTCGGACGTCACTGGACCCACTCTGTCGCCAGTGGACTCCTCATAAACCATGGTGTAGATTTTATATTGAAGTCTCTCACGCTGTAATGCGGGCATACGTTTAAGGGGACCAGCCAACGACAACAGAAAATGATCTACTGCATCGAGGGGAGGTGGTGGTGGGGGCAGTGTGGCAGCCATGTCACTTCTTTTATTCAAAAATTCTAGCACATTACGCTCAAAGTCATTGCGCTGCATGGGTCCCTGCTCCCTACGGGGTCTCTTCCGCGCTGATCCTGTAAAGAACACAGTACATGTGTTGAATGTTAGATGAGCTTTCAATTAATTGTTCTTATGAGTTTACATATGTTCTGTTTGTGTGTGTGTGTGTGTGTGTGTGGGTGGGTGTGTTTTGAAGTGGGGGAGATTTTGCCACCACTGGATCAGTTGTGTGTGTATTTGTGTCTGTGGTTTTTTGACACTAAATCTACAAAAAAAGTACGATGAGAGTCACACCTGGGGCACACGAGGAAGGTGCTGGCATCACAGACGTGGTGGATGATGGTACTGGAAAAGGAGAAGACGTTCTCACTGGAGCAGGAGTTGTCACTGCGGAGGCGGTTTGAGCCAGCTCCAACACACCTACGTCAATGGTTTCTGTGAATCAAATAACAAATAAAAAATTTATTTAACTTGAAATACATATAACATTGCAGTATGTCTGTGAGTCACAACTTACCAAGAATAGACGAGGCCTCGAATGCTGCTGAATCGTCTTCAGCCTCCTCTTGGTCTTGCGTCTCGTCGTAAGCGGCCTGGTCCTCCGTGTAGCTGTCCACATCTGTCCTGTCCTGCATGTTGCCACTGGTTGGACGTGGCGTGACAAACGGCTTCATGAAGGACATGACCGCCATGTACTTCCATTTCACAGTGTTGTCTGCGGCTGCACCACTCCTGTTTCTGTCTCGCTCCTTCTTCACTTCCTTTGCGTATGTGTCACGAAGACTTTTCCACCTCTTCTTGCATGCTTCCACTAAACAAAGGCATTGAAAAACGTTAAATGTGTTGGCTATACTTTGTGATAGCTGAAATCATTCTTATTTTTATCCAATTTGTGATGTAGTTTGAAGGTTATGATTGTTTGAACAAACTGTGAAATAAGGGGCAGATATATTAAGATTTCATCTTCTTTCTGCTCCCTTCATTTTATCCTACTTGTATTGTTGTATCTGATGAAACTGTCTTGTATTGTTCTTTTATTGATGTTTATTCATTCATTTTAAACGAACAATACAAGACAGTTTCATCAGATACAAGAATACAAGTAGGATAAAATGAAGGGAGCAGAAAGAAGATGAAATCTTATTATATCTGCCCCTAAACATCAAATCGGCTAGCAGAGAAGAAGAACGTTAACGTTAATAACGTTAATTGTGAACGTTAAACGTTAAACTTACCCGGTGTATTGAGTTCATCACTGACACTACGCCAGGCAACGAGCTTTTTATTTCTGTCTCTGTAGAGGACATTTGACTGGTTGTAAAGGACTGGATGGGTACACACAGCAACGATGAGTTTCTCCTCCATTGTACACAACTTCGCGCTTTCTTTCTGTCCAACAAACAATACGTCACACAGTTGCGCATGCGCACAACCGTCCCCTCGTTCCGCGTCACATAGCTCCACCCCGGCTCTCCCTGATTGGTTGACACACCAACCAATCAGGTAGAGTTGAGCGGCGTTTGAACGTTTGAACCGCGAAAACTTCAGCTCAGCTGAAGCGGAACTTGGAAGCCGACGCCAGTTCACGTGCACGAAAAAACGCTCATCAGCACGCTCAACACGCACGTGACCTGACGCCAGACGCCAGGAGGTGCCTAGGTGCGTCCACCATTGACTTTACATGGAAGCTGGAAGCTTGGAGGTCAAAACGCTTCTCGGTGTGACCACACCATAAGTTTTAAAAAGTTGAAATCTGACAGAACCAGACTGTGTGCACGTGGATTTTCAAACAGGTGGGATGCGTCTGGGAAAACAGCTACAGGTCCGCAACCATAAGTTTTAAAAAGTTGAAATCTGACAGAACCAGACTGTGTGCACGTGGATTTTCAAACAGGAGTCACGCACCAACATATGTTGGTTGCAAGCTGAGGTAACACATACATGTAAATTGACAGATCACACTTTAACAGTAGGGGGTTCCCTTGAAGTCTCTGACAGAAGACACGCAACTGTATGTAAATTGACAAAAACACCTCACAGCCCAACAACAGAGGTCACAGACAAGACACCTCTGTTCCCATCCGGTGTAAAACGCTTGGGAATCAGCCCCAAAGCTGAGTTATAAGTCTTGGAAAGTCTTGAGATTTCAACTTTCCAAGACTTATAACTCAGCTTTGGGGCTGATTCCCAAGCGTTTTACACCGGATGGGAACAGAGGTGTCTTGTCTGTGACCTCTGTTGTTGGGCTGTGAGGTGTTTTGTCAATTTACATACAGTTGCGTGTCTTCTGTCAGAGACTTCAAGGGAACCCCCTACTGTTAAAGTGTGATCTGTCAATTTACATGTATGTGTTACCTCAGCTTGCAACCAACATATGTTGGTACGTGACTCCTGTTTGAAAATCCACGTGCACACAGTCTGGTTCTGTCAGATTTCAAATTCAAGATCTTTTTTATTGAATTTTTCATTTTTTTTCTTCAGACAACAACAACAACAACAACAACAAACAAAAACAACAACAACAACAACAAAAAACACAACAATCAATCTAAGTTACAACATGTAGAAAATAATCCCTACCCAATCACTGCCAAAAGAAAAGGGAAAAAATAAATAAATAAAAGGTAAAATATGCTGGTGAAGATTCTCAGTCGTCCAGGACATGATAAATCAAAAAGGCGTTCAATTCAAGATCAACTGGACTTTATTTGTAACAGAAGACGTTTCGCTTCTCATCCGAAAAGCTTTATCAATTCAATGAACCAGACTGTGTGTGCGTGTGGATTTATAACAGGAGTCACGCACCATCATATGTAAATTGCAAGCTGAGGTAACACATACATGTAAATTGACAGATCACACCTTAACAGTAGGGAGTTCCCTTGAAGTCTCTGACAGCAGACACAACAACTGTATGTAAATTGACAAAAAACACCTCACAGCCCAACAACAGAGGTTTCTCAACAAACTTTGCTAGTCTAATTCACAGACAAGACACCTCTGCTCCCATCCGATGTAAAACGTTTGTGAATCAGCCCCAAAACTGAGTTGTAAGTCTTGGAAAGTTGAAATCTCAGACCTCCTCCTCTGTTAAGAGAAGGTTTTTCTCTCTTAACATACAAAGCTTCCTTCACACCTCTCTCAAACCATCTGTGCTCTCGGTCCAAAATTTGCACATTTTCATCCTCAAATGAGTGTCCCTTGTCCGTGAGGTGGAGGTGAACAGCGGAGTTTTGTCCAGAGGTTCAGGTTTAGGTTCAGGTTCAGGTTACTTTATTTATACCCAAGGGTAAATGTGGTTTGCAGTGGTTCAAAGCATACATCCATCCATGCGCACACACAAATAAAAACAGTAAAAACATTTAGTAAAAACACTTAAAAGAAACCATAAACAGATAATGTTGCACATAACAGTGTTAAGGCTCCCCAAATCACATGTAAAATGAAAAATAAAAACATTTAACCACTAAAAGCTTCAACGTTATTTCAGTTTGTTCATTTCAGTAACAGCAGTGGGAACAAAGCTATTTTTAAAACGTGTTGTCCTACATTTAGGGACTAAAAACCTCCGACCAGAGGGAAGAAGCTGAAACTCTCCATACAGGGGATGAAGGACATCTTTTAAAACAGAAGAAGCTATCCTCTGTACCTGACTAACGTGCATGGATGGTGGTGGCTCTCCTGTGTTGGGACATTCGTCTGTGAAGAGGCTGCTTCGTTTCTCCAATGTAACGGTCTGAGCAGACCTCGCTGCACTGGACTGCATACACCACACCACTCTGTTTGTGTGTGGGGGTTCTGTCCTTAGGGTGGACCAGCCTCTGTCTGAGAGTCCTGCTGGGTTTGAAATGTACTGGGATGCCCTCCCTGGGCTGCCACCTTACCGTGGTGGAGGGGTTTTAGTGTCCCAATGATCCTAGGAGCTATGCTGTCGGGGGCTTTATGCCCCTAGTAGGGTCACCCAAGGCAGACAGGTCCTAGGTGAGGGACGAGACGAAGCGCAGCCCACAAGACCCCTTATGACGACTAATATAAATGGAAACAATGTTCCCTCGCCCGGACGCGGGTCACCGGGGCCCCACTCTGGAGCCAGGCCCGGAGGAGGGGCACGTTGGCGAGCGCCTGGTGGCCGGGCTTTCACCCATGGAGCTCGGCCGGGCACAGCCCGAAGAGGAGACGTGGGTCCCCCTTCCCATAGGCTCACCACCTGTGGGAGGGGCCAAAGGGGTCGGGTGCATTGTGGAATGGGTGGTGGCCGAGGGCGGGGACCCTGGCGGTCTGATCCTCGGCTACAGAAGCTGGCCATTGGGACATGGAATGTCACCTCTCTGGTGGGGAAGGAGCCTGAGCTAGTGTGTGAGGTTGAGAGGTTCCGGCTAGAAATAGTCGGACTCACCTCAACGCATGGCTCTGGCTCTGGAACCAGTTTCCTTGAGAGGGGTTGGACACTCTTCCACTCTGGAGTTGCCCCTGGTGAGAGGCGCCGAGCAGGAGTGGGCATACTTGTTGCCCCCCATCTTGGTGCCTGTACGTTGGGGTTTACCCCGGTGAACGAGAGGGTAGCCTCCCTTCGCTTACGGGTGGGGGGACGGGCTCTGACTGTTGTTTGTGCCTATGCGCCGAACGGCAGCGCAGATTACCCACCCTTTTTGGAGTCCTTGGAGGGGGTATTGGAGGGTGCGCCTCCTGGGGACTCCCTTGTTCTGCTGGGGGACTTCAACGCTCACGTGGGCAATGACAGTGAGACCTGGAGGGGTGTGGTTGGGAGGAACGGCCCCCCTGATCTGAACCCGAGTGGTGTTCTGTTGTTGGACTTCTGTGCTCGTCATGGATTGTCCATAACGAACACCATGTTCAGGCATAAGGGTGTCCATATGTGCTCTTGGCACCAGGACACCCTAGGTCGTAGTTCAATGATCGACTTTGTTGTCGTCTCATCTGATCTGCGGCCGCATGTCCTGGACACTCGGGTGAAGAGAGGGGCGGAGCTGTCAACTGACCACTACCTGGTGGTGAGTTGGCTCCGATGGTGGGGGAGGATGCCGGTCAGACCTGGCAGACCCAAACGTATTGTGAGGGTCTGCTGGGAACGTCTGGCAGAGTCTCCCGTAAGACGGAGCTTTAACTCCCACCTCCGGGAGAGCTTTGAACACGTTCCGAGGGAGGCGGGGGACATTGAGCCCGAGTGGGCCATGTTTCGCGCCTCTATTGTCGAGGCAGCTTATCGGAGTTGTGGCCGCAAGGTTGTTGGTGCCTGTCGTGGTGGCAACCCTCGAACCCGGTGGTGGACACCGGCGGTGAGGGATGCTGTCAAGCTGAAGAAGGAGTCCTATTGGGCCTTTTTGGCCTGTGGGACCCCGGAAGCAGCAGATAGGTACCGGCAGTCCAAGCGGCATGCGGCTCGGGTGGTTGCTGAGGCAAAAACTCGGGCGTGGGAGGAGTTCGGAGAGGCCATGGAGAATGACTTCCGTACGGCTTCGAGGCGATTCTGGTCCACCATCCGGCGTCTCAGGGGGGGAAAGCGGTACGCGACCAACACCATTTATGGTGGGGATGGCGTGCTGTTGACCTCAACTCGGGATGTTGTGAGTCGGTGGGCGGAGTACTTCGAAGACCTCCTCAATCCTACTGGCACGTCTTCCACTGAGGAAGCGGAGCCTGGGGACTTTGGGTCGGGCTCTCCAATCTCTGGTGCTGAGGTCGCCGAGGTGGTTAAAAAGCTCCGCGGTGGCAAGGCTCCGGGGGTGGATGAGATTCGTCCTGAGTTCCTTAGGGCTCTGGATGTTGTGGGGTTGTGTTGGCTTACGCGACTCTGCAATATCGCGTGGACATCGGGGGCAGTTCCCTTGGATTGGCAGACTGGGGTGGTGGTTCCCCTATTCAAAAAGGGGGACCGTAGGGTGTGTTCCAACTATAGAGGGATCACACTCTTAAGCCTCCCTGGTAAGGTCTATTCAGGGGTTCTGGAGAGGAGGGTCCGTCGGATAGTCGAACCTCGGATTCAGGAGGAGCAGTGTGGTTTTCGTCCTGGTCGTGGAACACTAGACCAGCTCTACACCCTCAACAGGGTCCTGGAGGGTGCGTGGGAGTTTGCCCAACCAGTTTACATGTGCTTTGTAGACTTGGAAAAGGCATTCGACCGCGTCCCTCGGGGGGTTCTGTGGCGGGTACTCCGGGAGTATGGGGTACCAGGCCCATTGATATGGGCTGTTAGGTCCCTGTACGACCGGTGTCAGAGCTTGGTCCGCATTGCCGGCAGTAAGTCAGGCTCGTTTCCGGTGAGAGTTGGACTCCGCCAAGGTTGCCCTTTGTCACCGATTCTGTTTATAACTTTTATGGACAGAATTTCTAGGCGCAGCCAAGGTGTTGAGAGGATCCGTTTTGGTGGCCTTAGAATCGCTTCTCTGTTTTTTGCAGATGATGTGGTCCTATTGGCTTCATCAGCTCGTGATCTACAGCTTTCGCTGGAGCGGTTTGCAGCTGAATGTGATGCGGCCGGGATGAGGATCAGTTCCTCCAAATCCGAGGCCATGGTCTTGAGCCGGAAAAGGGTAGCGTGCCCTCTCCGGGTCGGGGAGGAGGTCCTTACCCAAGTGGAGGAGTTTAAGTATCTCGGGATCTTGTTCACGAATGAGGGAAAACTGGAGCGTGAGATCGATAGGCGGATAGGTGCAGCGTCTGCAGTGAAGCGGGCGCTGTACCGGTCTGTCGTGGTGAAGAGAGAGCTGAGTCAAAAGGCAAAGCTCTCAATTTACCGATCGATCTACGTTCCCACCCTCATCTATGGTCATGAGCTTTGGGTTATGACCGAAAGAACAAGATCTCGGATACAAGCGGCTGAAATGAGTTTTCTCCGCAGGGTGGCTGGACTCTCCCTTAGAGATAGGGTGAGAAGCTCAGTCATCCGGGAGGGACTCGGAGTAGAGCCGCTGCTTCTCCACATCGAGAGGAGCCAGTTGAGGTGGCTCGGGCATCTGGTTAGGATGCCTCCTGGACGCCTCCCTGGTGAGGTGTTCCGGGCATGTCCCACCGGGAGGAGACCCAGAGGAAGACCCAGGATACGCTGGAGGGACTATGTTTCTCGGCTGGCCTGGGAACGCCTTGGGATTCCCCCAGAGGAGCTGCTCCAAGTGGCTGGGGAGAGGGAAGTCTGGGCCTCCCTACTTAGGCTGCTACCCCCGCGACCCGACCCCGGATAAGCGGAAGAAAATGGATGGATGGATGGATGGATGTTGTGTTTGTTGAAAATCCTTCTGAAATTCTCTGAGACTCCAGCAACATAAGGAATGACAATGTTTTTCCGTCTGTTAGCATTTTTCTGTTGATTATTGTGTTTAGCAGATTTCCTCGCTGACTTGACAAAAGCCCAGTTGGGATATCCACATGTTTGCAGCGATTTGTTGATGTGTTTCTGTTCCTTTTCCTTCCCTTCTGTCCTTGTGGGGATGTGTTCTGCCCGATGCTGTAAGGTTCTTATGACAGAAAGTTTGTGTTCCAGTGGATGGTGAGAGTCAAACAGAAGATACTGGTCTGTGTGGGTTGGTTTTCTGTAAACTTCAATGTTGAGACTGTCCTCTCCCTCCATATGCAAAAGGTAAAATAGCCAAGAGACTGCATTAACCTGAATGAGTTGTGTTGTCAAAGAGACTGGAACAGATTCAGGAAAGGTCCCCAGACATTCTCAAATTTACCCTCTTTCTGTTGGAGTGTGAATCTGATTTTCTCCAGCTTTAAACAGGACATGATGTCAGCCAACCACTGAGCGTGAGTGGGTGGAAACGGTTCTTTCCACCTAAGCAAAATAGCTCGTCTGGCCAGGAGAGAGGTGAACGATATTACATGTTGTTGGTTTTTATTTAGGTGTGTCATGCCCTCTACAAGACCAAACAGAGCAATCAGTGGGTCAGGGTTCAGGCGTGTATCTAGTACATGTGATAAAGTCTGAAAGATTTCCCGCCAATATTTGTTCAGAGATGGGCAAAACCAAAACATATGGGAGAGAGAGGCTTCAGCATGTTTGCATCTCACACAGTATGGGCTGACATCAGGATACATAGAGGACAATTTCAGTTTAGAGATGTGAGCTCTGTGCACCACTTTAAATTGTATTAGACAATGTCTAGCACAGAGAGAACTGGAGCTCACCAGTTTGAGTATGGAGGTCCAAGAGTCCTCTGAGATAGAGGAGCCGAGATCCTCTTCCCAAGCAGCTTTTATTTTATCTGAGGAAGCACGCTTCAAATCCAATAGTTTACTGTAAATGAATGAAATGGACTGTTTTTTATTTGGGTCTAGAGAAAGAATAGTGTCAACAATACTGCTATCGGTTGAAATGGAGAGGCTGGACAAATGAAGAGTAATAAAGTGCCGTATTTGGAGATACCTGAAAAAATTGGACTGGGGAAGACCAAATTTTTCACATAGTTGTTGAAATGAAGCTAAAGTGTTATTGAGAAACAAGTCATTGAAGCGTACTATACCCCTTCTTTGCCATTCTTTAAAAACAGAGTCCTGAGATGAGGGTTTGAAAAGTTGGTTAGACATGATAGGGCTATAGAGAGAGAAACTAGAGAAATTGAAACATTTACGAAATTGTGCCCAGATTTTTAGTGAGTGTTTTATAACTGGATTTATAACAGTTGTAAGTGGTGGAAGCGGGAGTGAGGATCCCAAGAAAGCCACGGAGGACCATTTCCCAGAACACTGTGACTCCATCTCTACCCAGTCAGGGCTGTCAGGCCTGTTGTAATAGAATGACCAGAATGCTAGACAGTGTAAGTTTGCTGCCCAATAATAAAAGCGGAAATTTGGAAGGGCAAGACCGCCTGCGGCCTTAGTTTTTTGGAGATGTGTCTTATTTAAGCGTGGACGTTTTCCTTGCCACAGATATGATGAAATGATGGAATCTAACTGAACAAAGAATGAACCAGGGATAAAAACAGGAATATTTTGAAAAAGATATAAAAACTTAGGTAAAGTGACCATCTTGACTGAGTTAATACGGCCTGTGAGGGAAATGGAAAGCGGTGACCATCGGGATAATGCCTGCTTTGTCTGATTCAACAGAGAGACAAAGTTTTCTTGATATAAATCTTTATACCTCCTCGTAACTGTAACACCCAGGTAAGAGAATTTTGTCTTCTCAATTTTAAGAGGCCATTTACCAAAGTCAAGAGTCTGCGCCAGGGTATTGACAGGGAAAATTACACTTTTACTCAGGTTTAATTTGTAACCAGAGTTTATTCCAAATTCCTCAAGTAATGATAAAACGGAGGGCAGCGTGTCAGTCGGATGAGAAATGAAAAGTAAAAGGTCATCAGCATAAAGGGAGACCTTGTGCTCCATATCGCCTCTCCAGATTCCTGAAATTGTGTCACAGGACCGCAAAGCAGTGGCAAGAGGTTCAATTGCCAGGTCAAAGAGCATAGGGCTCAGTGGGCATCCCTGGCGAGTTCCTCGATGTAGACTGAAGGGTTTTGATATCTGAGAGTTGGTACGAATGGTTGCGGTGGGATGTGAATAAATTAATTGCACCCATGTAATGAAATTGGGGCCAAAACCAAATTTGTCAAGAACATTAAACAAGTAGTCCCATTCAACCCGATCAAATGCTTTCTCTGCATCAAGGGAAATAACACACTCAGGAACAGTATCCGAAGGAGAATAAATAATGTCAAAAAGGCGTCTGACATTAAAAAAGGAGTGCCTGCCTTTAATGAATCCAGTCTGGTCTTTTGATATGATCAAAGGAAGGATCTTTTCCAACCTTTGAGCAAGAACTTTGGCTAAAATTTTGGCGTCTGTATTTAAAAGGGAGATTGGTCGATAAGAGGAACAGTGAGTTGGGTCTTTTCCTTTCTTTGCAATGAGGGTAATGCAGGCCTCTAAAAAAGATTTCGGAAGGGATCCTTGGTCAAATGACTCTAAGAGAACCGAGTGTAGGAGTGGGGAAAGTAATGAAGAAAATTTCTTAAAAAATTCAGCAGGGAAGCCGTCAGGACCCGGACATTTGCCAGACTGCATTACCGATACAGCTGACACAATTTCTGTCAGGGATATTGGGATCTCCAGTGCATCTTTCAGGTTGGGTGTGAGTTTTGGCATGTTGGTCTTTTCGAAAAACTGAGAAGATAAATTCTTGTTGGTATGGGATTCTGAAGTATATAAATGGGAATAAAAGTCCTTAAATGCTCTGTTAATTTGTAAATGATCTAGAGTTGTGGTGCCGTTCTCTAATTGGATCTTAGGGATGATTTGTTTAGCCATGGCACCCTTCAACTGATTTGCCAGTAGTTTTCCTGACTTTTCTCCATGTATGTAAAATGATGATTTACTTTTCAAAAGTGATTGTTCTATTGAGTATGTAGACAATAAATCAAACTTAGTTTTGAGTTCTACTTTTTTTTGTACAGATTAGGGCATTTGTTTTGAGCATATTGTTGATCAATTTCTTTTATCTGCTGGGCTAAATCAGTTCTTTCTTTTTGAGATTTTTGCCTCAGCCGGGCGGTATATGAAATGATTTGTCCCCTAAGATAGGCCTTAAGGGTATCCCAAACGGTTGACAATGGGATCCCAGGAGTTCTGTTTATGGATAGAAAGAAGGTTATTTCTTTTTCTATAAATGTAACAAAATCATTGTTTGACAGTAACGTTGAATTGAATCTCCACTGTCTACTCCTTATAGGAATGTCAGGGAGGGACAAAGACAGAGTGACAGGTGCATGGTCTGAGATGACAATACTGTGGTAGTCACAGCCACGGACAGAGGGAAGAAGTTTGTTGTCCATGAAAAAGTAATCGATCCTCGAGTATGAATGATGAACATGAGAAAAAAAAGAATATTCTCTCTCAGCTGGGTGTAAAAAACGCCATACATCGCACAGGCCATACTTAGATAGAAAGGCACGAATAGTGTGGGACGACCTGCTGGCTGTGGCAGGGTTTGTAGAGGATCTGTCCAAAACTGGGTCCAACCAGCAATTCAGGTCACCACTGAGTATCAATGAGTATGTGTTTAGGTCCGGGAGCAGTGAAAATAATTTCTCAAAGAAACCAACATCATCCGTATTTGGGGCATAAACGTTAACTAGCACTACTGGTGTGTTGTACAATTTACCGGAAACAATCACAAAACGACCATATTTATCTGAGTTAACTTGAAAAGGTTCAAATGAAATGTCTTGACTGATGAGGATCGAGACGCCCCGAGCCTTTGCTCGAAATGAGGAATGGAAACTCTGCCCGTGCCATGTTTGCAGTAATCGTTTGCTATCGTCACTTCTAATGTGAGTCTCCTGCAGGAAAGCAATGCCTGTATTTAACTGTTTTAAATGAGAGAGCACCTTCCTTCTCTTGACGGGGTGGTTTAAACCTTTGACGTTCCAGCTTGACAACACCAACTGACCACTCATATTACTAATAATTTGTATAAGAAAGGTAGGTAATACAGTCTAATGTGTTGATGGCTGTGCAGTTCTTGGCAAAGTGAAAGAAAATATAAATTAATGGCAGTGATGGACCCCCCACCCCCCTCCCTTTCCCACCCTGGACAGCTGCAACAGACAGAAGCAGCAAGCTCCATAGAAATTAAAAATAAGTCTCCTGTCTAACTTTTAAACTAGTGCTCCAGTATCATCAGAGGAAAAAAAATGTATAAGCACCTCATGCAAGGCCAAAAATGTACACATAGATGTGTGATCACGCATACACATATAAACAAAGTTAAATTAATCCTAATCCTAAATTAAATCTTCAATCAGTCCAAGACCAATTCAAGATTCAATTCAAGATAGTCAACAGGTAAACAAGAAGAGGAAAAATGTTAATAGTTCAAAATAATATATTAAAAACATTATATATTTCACCCATTTTTATACCTGGATAGGCCTACTTCAATTATTTATGTGCCTAAATACCTAATGCCTAAAAAAAAAAAAAAAATTTTTTATAAGCACCTCACAAACTAGTTTAAAGTATGCAAGGCCAAAAAATGTATACACATGTACCGGTAATCACGCACACATATACAAACGTAAAGTTAAATTAATCCCAATCTCAAATTAATTATCAATCAATCCAGGACTAACCCAAGATTCAGCTCAAAATAGTCAACAGGTAAACGAGAAAAGGAAAAATGTTTCATTTCAAAAATGTTAATAGTTCAAAAAAAGCTGCAACTAAAAAAGTCTCAGATAATCAGAGTATGTGCAGAGTCCTGCTCATCTGTTCCTCACCTCATGTAAAGAAAAGTTTAGTGTAAACAGAAACAAAGCCAGTGCGGGAACAGCGCATTGGTGTCAGCAATACGCTTCCGTACATTGTTCATCAGTTAGAAGAAAAGTTTAAATATTACTTGCGCTGTGAAGCTTGAAAGGTGTCACTGAACTTCTGCGCCTCTTCGACCGAGCCCAGCCACTTTCTGTGTCCATCAGGTAAAGTCACGCGAAGTCGAGCAGGAAAAAGCAGAGCAGGTTTTAGACCCAAAGAATACAGTGCGGACATCACGTCCTTATATTCCACTCGCTGGTTGAGGACTTCTGGGCTGTAGTCTTCCACGATCCGCACCGGTTTACCCTGGTATTCAAGCCTGCCTCTGCGTCGGGCCTCCCGGATCAGCAGCTCCTTTACCTGGACCCGGTGCACTCGCAGGATAACCGGGCGCGGCCGCTGGTCCGAGGCGGGTTTCGGAGCGAGGGTTCGATGAGCCCGGTCCAGTTCGGGTGGAGAAGGAAGCGTGTCACGCCCGTAGATGTCACACAGCAGGTTGGAGAAGAAGTCAGTGGGACGTCCGCTTTCAATAGATTCCGATAAACCCAGCACACAAATATTCTGCCGCCTGCTTCGATTTTCTAAATCCGCCAGTTTAGATCTTAGTCTGGCGTTTTCCTCCTGCAGAGTTGAGCAGGTGTTTTCCACCTTCGACATGCGCTGGCTCAGGTCATTAGTGACAAGTTCCAGTGATGAGACACGCTGGCCGTGTTCCTCCACCGCGAGCCGAGTTTGGTCCAATTTGATATCCAGCTGGTGGAAAGTTTGTTTAAACTCAGCTGACAGCGCAGCGCGGTGATCCTCCAGCAGCGAGGTAATTGCCTCGAGGGTTATTAGGCCAGCGTCATCCTTCTCGGCGTCCTTCTTGGATCTTGTCGACTTTTGAGACATTTTTAATCCAAAATCTTCAAAAGAGATGCTTGATGGAAGTTGTGTGCATGATAATAGGCAAAAAATATTACATATAGAGGGCTTGGTGGTACTAAAAAATAAATTTTACCCGGAGCACTGGCAAGTGCGACTCACTCCATCTCACGACCACACCCCCCCTGTCAGATTTCAACTTTTTAAAACTTATGGTTGCGGACCTGCAGCTGTTTTCCCAGACGCATCCCACCTGTTTGAAAATCCACATGCACACAGTCTGGTTCTGTCAGATTTCAACTTTTTAAAACTTATGGTGCGGACCTGCAGCTGTTTTCCCAGACACATCCCACCTGATGAGAACAGAGGAGCCTCACTTGTGAATTAGACTAACAAAGACTTTGACAGGTCCTTGGTATCAATGTGTGAAGTGTGGTTTTCGTCAATTTACATACAGTAGGATGTGTGTGTGTTTTTCTGTAATCTCTGCTTTCACACACTGAACTTTGAATGGGTCACAGGCACGTGTTATCCCAAATATGTGTGTGTGTTAGCTTCCAATTTACCTAGTTTGGTGTGCATCAGAGGTTCCAGCTTGCTTATAACTTCCCTCTCCCTCTCACAGTCTCTATTGAATTGAGAAAGCTTATCGGATGATGAGCGAAACGTCTTCTGTTACAAATAAAGTCCAGTTGATCTTGTATTGAACGCCTTTTTTGATTTATCATGTCCTGGACGACTGAGAATCTTCACCAGCATTTTGCTATAATGCTATAATGCTATAATGGAGATGAGTGTAGACCACAGAGTCCTGACCTGATGATGTTGATCTTCTGTGCTAGGCCATCCTTTCGGCCAGTGGGTATCCAGTCTTCTAATCTATGAGAAATCTTAATACCCAACCAAGTATGTAATGTTATCTGATTGTAGTTTTTCATTTAAAGAAGTAGTAAACACACAATTTATTGGAAGAGCTGTAGATTTTGACCAATTTATAGAATAATCAGAAACTTATGAGAATGAGTTTATTAATTTGATAACATTAGATATAGAGTTTTCTGAGTTTTGCAGAAAAAGTAAAACATTGTCAGCATAGAGACTAATTTTATGTTCT
>JBBPBX010042375.1:7304-18653 GCA_038048925.1 Garcialebias charrua
CTCCCTGATGGCAGCAGTCTGAAGCAGCTGTGTAGTGGGTGTGTGGGATCACCTGCCATACCGATGGCTTTCCGAGTGAGGCGGTTGCTATGTAAGTCCTGCAGTGAGGGGAAGGAGGTGTCACATTAATTTCATTATCTTAGCCACAGGAGTGAGTTTAAAAACAGGATGATGTCTATATGAACTAGTTGAATGAGGTGTCTCTAAAATATCCTGATGCATGATCATAATTTCAACAATCTTTTAATCTGTCCACAGGACCTGACTTTATTTTGTTAGATGTCTCTAAATAGTTAGTCAATCAAGGGTTTACATGTAGGTAAACAGATGCTTAACAACTTGTTAAAATACACTAGAATGCAGGAAATGGCATCTACTTTATTCAAAGTTTTCTGGCAAAACATTTAAGAAATGAGTTTTATTGTTAGCAAAATGTTCTGCTGTATTTGACTTGCTGCTGCTGTTGGTTGTTAATTTTTTGGTTGACACAATCTTTCCTATTTATGTATGTCCTCATTAAATTAGGTTAGTAAATGACTTTTACCTGAAGCATGATAAAAAAATTACAAAATCTTTGGGGGGGTTGGCACAACGTTTGTCACCTTTTTCATCCCTTCTGAGTTTGCAGATATGCTTTACGGCTAGGCCTATCTTGTGTGCATGCGTGGCTGCTTTATCTCCAAGTTGAGTCTGTGTGTTCGAGTAAGTTGCCGCAAGACCGTGAGAACAATGGATAAATGCAAGTTTTCGGACTCCTCGTTGGAGATTCCTGATTTGCAAGAATGGCTGAGGCCTGTCGCCGAGAATAATCGCGAGGCTTATTGTACATTTTGTTTTCTAAAAAAGATGAGCGTAGTCTCAATGGCATAAACGCCTTGAAGTCCCATATGACTGGAGCTAGATAAGAGAAAAGTTCTACAAGAGGTGTGCAATTCTCTGCAAAAAGATGCAGATCAGTTGGCAGAGCAGGCAGAGGGAAAGTCAGGTTCTTATGGCCCAACTGATCACCAAGTCCAATGTCTTGAGAAGGAGACGTAAAGAAAAACTCAGTGAGCTGGTGCAAACTGAAGAGTTGCTGGAATGCAAAGCAACTGCACTGAGGCACATGTAATGATTACTGTTTATTTCTTATTCTCCATTGTTCAACCAAGTTACTTTAAAATAGCTACGAGTCTTGTTGTAACCTAAGCTATATTTTCTTAAACATGTCGTGGTTCAGTTTCTTCTTTTGAACTTTTTTCTTTCCACTGTATCTCAGTTCTGTTATATGTTTGAGATTCATGGATTTAATTGAAAACAACAGCAGTTTTGTAAATCAAAGATTTGTTGCTTAATAAAACAAAGTGCCGATAAGGTCTTGAATTTATTTTGGAAGGTCTTGAAAAAGTCTTGAAAAGGTATTGAAATTAACTTCATTATTCCTGCATATACCCTGCAACATGAGCACACTGCATCAGTCAACATGTACACACTGCATCAGTCAACATGTGCAAACTGCCATCAGTCAACATGTGCAAACTGCCATCAGTCAACATGTGCAAACTGCATCAGTCAACATGTGCACACTGCATCAGTCAACATGTGCACACTGCATCAGTCAACATGTGCACACTGCATCAGTCAACATGTGCACACTGCATCAGTCAACATGTGCACACTGCATCAGTCAACATGTACACACTGCATCAGTCAACATGTGCACACTGCATCAGTCAACATGTACACACTGCATCAGTCAACATGTACACACTGCATCAGTCAACATGTGCACACTGCATCAGTCAACATGTACACACTGCATCAGTCAACATGTGCACACTGCATCAGTCAACATGTGCACACTGCATCAGTCAACATGTACACACTGCATCAGTCAACATGTACACACTGCATCAGTCAACATGTGCACACTGCATCAGTCAACATGTGCACACTGCATCAGTCAACATGTGCACACTGCATCAGTCAACATGTACACACTGCATCAGTCAACATGTGCACACTGCATCAGTCAACATGTGCACACTGCATCAGTCAACATGTGCACACTGCATCAGTCAACATGTGCACACTGCATCAGTCAACATGTGCACACTGCATCAGTCAACATGTGCACACTGCATCAGTCAACATGTGCACACTGCATCAGTCAACATGTGCACACTGCATCAGTCAACATGTGCACACTGCATCAGTCAACATGTACACACTGCATCAGTCAACATGTGCACACTGCATCAGTCAACATGTACACACTGCATCAGTCAACATGTGCACACTGCACAGTCAACATGTGCACACTGCCATCAGTCAACATGTGCACACTGCATCAGTCAACATGTACACACTGCATCAGTCAACATGTACACTGCATCAGTCAACATGTACACACTGCATCAGTCAACATGTACACACTGCATCAGTCAACATGTGCACACTCCCATCAGTCAACATGTACACACTGCATCAGTCAACATGTACATACTGCATCAGTCAACATGTACACACTGCATCAGTCAACATGTGCACACTGCATCAGTCAACATGTGCACACTGCATCAGTCAACATGTGCACACTGCATCAGTCAACATGTGCACACTGCATCAGTCAACATGTGCACACTGCATCAGTCAACATGTGCACACTGCATCAGTCAACATGTACACACTGCATCAGTCAACATGTGCACACTGCATCAGTCAACATGTGCACACTGCATCAGTCAACATGTGCACACTGCATCAGTCAACATGTGCACACTGCATCAGTCAACATGTGCACACTGCATCAGTCAACATGTGCACACTGCATCAGTCAACATGTGCACACTGCATCAGTCAACATGTGCACACTGCATCAGTCAACATGTGCACACTGCATCAGTCAACATGTGCACACTGCATCAGTCAACATGTGCACACTGCATCAGTCAACATGTGCACACTGCATCAGTCAACATGTACACACTGCATCAGTCAACATGTGCACACTGCATCAGTCAACATGTACACACTGCATCAGTCAACATGTACACACTGCATCAGTCAACATGTGCACACTGCATCAGTCAACATGTACACACTGCATCAGTCAACATGTGCACACTGCATCAGTCAACATGTGCACACTGCATCAGTCAACATGTGCACACTGCATCAGTCAACATGTACACACTGCATCAGTCAACATGTACACACTGCATCAGTCAACATGTGCACACTGCATCAGTCAACATGTGCACACTCCATCAGTCAACATGTACACACTGCATCAGTCAACATGTACACACTGCATCAGTCAACATGTACACACTGCATCAGTCAACATGTGCACACTCCCATCAGTCAACATGTACACACTGCATCAGTCAACATGTGCACACTGCATCAGTCAACATGTGCACACTGCATCAGTCAACATGTGCACACTGCATCAGTCAACATGTGCACACTGCATCAGTCAACATGTGCACACTGCATCAGTCAACATGTGCACACTGCATCAGTCAACATGTGCACACTGCATCAGTCAACATGTGCACACTGCATCAGTCAACATGTGCACACTGCATCAGTCAACATGTACACACTGCATCAGTCAACATGTACACACTGCATCAGTCAACATGTACACACTGCATCAGTCAACATGTGCACACTGCATCAGTCAACATGTGCACACTGCATCAGTCAACATGTGCACACTGCATCAGTCAACATGTGCACACTGCATCAGTCAACATGTGCACACTGCATCAGTCAACATGTGCACACTGCATCAGTCAACATGTGCACACTGCATCAGTCAACATGTGCACACTGCATCAGTCAACATGTGCACACTGCATCAGTCAACATGTGCACACTGCATCAGTCAACATGTACACACTGCATCAGTCAACATGTGCACACTGCATCAGTCAACATGTACACACTGCATCAGTCAACATGTACACACTGCATCAGTCAACATGTGCACACTGCATCAGTCAACATGTACACACTGCATCAGTCAACATGTGCACACTGCATCAGTCAACATGTGCACACTGCATCAGTCAACATGTACACACTGCATCAGTCAACATGTACACACTGCATCAGTCAACATGTGCACACTGCATCAGTCAACATGTGCACACTGCATCAGTCAACATGTACACACTGCATCAGTCAACATGTACACACTGCATCAGTCAACATGTGCACACTGCATCAGTCAACATGTGCACACTGCATCAGTCAACATGTGCACACTGCATCAGTCAACATGTGCACACTGCATCAGTCAACATGTGCACACTGCATCAGTCAACATGTACACACTGCATCAGTCAACATGTGCACACTGCATCAGTCAACATGTGCACACTGCATCAGTCAACATGTACACACTGCATCAGTCAACATGTGCACACTGCATCAGTCAACATGTACACACTGCATCAGTCAACATGTGCACACTGCGACAGTCAACATGTGCACACTGCATCAGTCAACATGTGCACACTGCATCAGTCAACATGTACACACTGCATCAGTCAACATGTACACACTGCATCAGTCAACATGTACACACTGCATCAGTCAACATGTGCACACTGCATCAGTCAACATGTGCACACTGCCATCAGTCAACATGTACACACTGCATCAGTCAACATGTACACACTGCATCAGTCAACATGTACACACTGCATCAGTCAACATGTGCACACTGCATCAGTCAACATGTGCACACTGCATCAGTCAACATGTGCACACTGCATCAGTCAACATGTGCACACTGCATCAGTCAACATGTGCACACTGCATCAGTCAACATGTGCACACTGCATCAGTCAACATGTGCACACTGCATCAGTCAACATGTGCACACTGCATCAGTCAACATGTGCACACTGCATCAGTCAACATGTGCACACTGCATCAGTCAACATGTACACACTGCATCAGTCAACATGTACACACTGCATCAGTCAACATGTGCACACTGCATCAGTCAACATGTGCACACTGCATCAGTCAACATGTGCACACTGCATCAGTCAACATGTGCACACTGCATCAGTCAACATGTGCACACTGCATCAGTCAACATGTGCACACTGCATCAGTCAACATGTACACACTGCATCAGTCAACATGTACACACTGCATCAGTCAACATGTGCACACTGCATCAGTCAACATGTACACACTGCATCAGTCAACATGTACACACTGCATCAGTCAACATGTGCACACTGCATCAGTCAACATGTGCACACTGCATCAGTCAACATGTGCACACTGCATCAGTCAACATGTGCACACTGCATCAGTCAACATGTGCACACTGCATCAGTCAACATGTACACACTGCATCAGTCAACATGTGCACACTGCATCAGTCAACATGTGCACACTGCATCAGTCAACATGTGCACACTGCATCAGTCAACATGTACACACTGCATCAGTCAACATGTGCACACTGCATCAGTCAACATGTGCACATTGCATCAGTCAACATGTGCAACACTGCCATCAGTCAACATGTGCACACTGCCATCAGTCAACATGTGCACACTGCCATCAGTCAACATGTGCACACTGCCATCAGTCAACATGTGCACACTGCCATCAGTCAACATGTGCACACTGCATCAGTCAACATGTGCACACTGCATCAGTCAACATGTGCACACTGCATCAGTCAACATGTGCACACTGCATCAGTCAACATGTGCACACTGCATCAGTCAACATGTGCACACTGCATCAGTCAACATGTGCACACTGCATCAGTCAACATGTACACACTGCATCAGTCAACATGTGCACACTGCATCAGTCAACATGTGCACACTGCATCAGTCAACATGTGCACACTGCATCAGTCAACATGTGCACACTGCATCAGTCAACATGTGCACACTGCATCAGTCAACATGTACACACTGCATCAGTCAACATGTGCACACTGCATCAGTCAACATGTACACACTGCATCAGTCAACATGTACACACTGCATCAGTCAACATGTGCACACTGCATCAGTCAACATGTACACACTGCATCAGTCAACATGTACACACTGCATCAGTCAACATGTACACACTGCATCAGTCAACATGTACACACTGCATCAGTCAACATGTACACACTGCATCAGTCAACATGTGCACACTGCGTCAGTCAACATGTGCACACTGCGTCAGTCAACATGTGCACACTGCGTCAGTCAACATGTGCACACTGCGTCAGTCAACATGTGCACACTGCGTCAGTCAACATGTGCACACTGCATCAGTCAACATGTACACACTGCATCAGTCAACATGTGCACACTGCATCAGTCAACATGTGCACACTGCATCAGTCAACATGTGCACACTGCGTCAGTCAACATGTGCACACTGCGTCAGTCAACATGTGCACACTGCATCAGTCAACATGTACACACTAGGGGCGGCCGTGGTGTAGTGGTAATGGCAGTTGTCTCCCGATCGGAAAGTTGGCGTTTCAACTCCCGGGACCCGCACCATGTGTCGTTGTGTCCTTGGGCAAGACACTTAACCCTGAGTTGCTCCCGGTAGGACTGGATAGCACCTTGCATGGTAGTCTGCCGCCACCGGTTTATGAATGTGTGTAGCATTCAATATATGTGTAGCACTTTGAGATTTTCAGCAATGAAAAGTGCGTTATAAATTGAATTAATTATTATTATTATTATTATTACTGCATCAGTCAACATGTGCACACTGCATCAGTCAACATGTACACACTGCATCAGTCAACATGTGCACACTGCATCAGTCAACATGTACACACTGCATCAGTCAACATGTACACACTGCATCAGTCAACATGTGCACACTGCATCAGTCAACATGTACACACTGCATCAGTCAACATGTACACACTGCATCAGTCAACATGTACACACTGCATCAGTCAACATGTGCACACTGCATCAGTCAACATGTGCACACTGCATCAGTCAACATGTGCACACTGCATCAGTCAACATGTGCACACTGCCATCAGTCAACATGTGCACACTGCCATCAGTCAACATGTGCACACTGCCATCAGTCAACATGTGCACACTGCCATCAGTCAACATGTGCACACTGCATCAGTCAACATGTACACACTGCATCANTGGATAGTGAGGGAGCGAGCAGCGTGTCTCTAAGAAAAATGGGAGGGAGGCCCCTTGAAGTGACATGGGCTGTCTCTACTTCCTTTTTTCGCTTCTCAAAATGGCGGATGCTCGGATGTGGTTTTAGCGGTTTAGCATAGTATTTGTCACACAAAGCTTAAACAAGTTCTCAACTTCTTTTTGTAGAGAAAAACAACTTTTTACACAAAGGCACGAGTTTCAACCGTGACTTTTGGAGCTTCGACAAGACGGAGGTTTTTTTTCCCCCGAGGTCGACCCGTTAGCTTAGCTCGTAGCTTAGCTTCTCAGCTTAGCTGCTTTTAACAATCCAAAAACGTGATTTTGAATGATTAAAATGGATTTCGAAGAGAAAAGAGAAAGGGAGGGGTCAGTGAAGAACACCGGAGCCTTTTGTCATCCAGTGTCTTCAGTAGAAAGAGAGAGACACGAAGAAACGGTAAAGCAGATCAATGAAAATGAGGTCGATAATTTTCATTTATCATGCGATTAATTGATTTATTGTTTATCGCGACAGGTCTGTGCATGAGGATTCCTAACATGTTGTATTGTTGTTCTTCTACAGATGGCAGCCTCGTGTCCAGAGATGGTTTGCCCACCCAGAGCACTACGCTGGAGGCTCTGCTGCGAGGAGGTCTGGACAAGAGGAACAACTCTAAGAATGATGAGGAGAGCCTGCTGGAGATCCAGGTGGGCTCAGTCAAACACCGCGGGTGAACACTGGTGCTCACAGAGCATCGGGAGAATGTCGAAAATGCAAAACCTCTGCTACATCGCTAGCAGCTCGAGCACCCTGGTACTTAAAGTGATGTGTGCTGCCTTAACTGGTTGCCAAGGCAACTTGCAAAGTTTTTCCAACTAACCTGCAGAGCTTGTTAACGGAGCACATTTTTGGACAAGTGGACTGTGTCACCACTGGTCTATATATTTACCTCAATAAGAAGTAATTGCCACAAAATATGTTCAGAAATGGTACCAAAAAAAGTTTCACTTCAAGCTTCTTCTTTTTTTCTGTGAAAAAGCTTTGGTTGAAAATCAAGTGTTTTTATCTCCGTATCACACATTCCACCAAGCACATGTGGAAACAGGTATTTTATTTTTACAGGAAAAAAATAATTGGTTTGCTTTTTGTCGGCAACCAAAACTGTCTGCAAGATAGAAGAAAAATATTTTATCTCTTTACTTGTGTTGCTTTAGATTTCTCTCACCGTGTTCTGTGCGCAGAGCTCAGTACCAGTAACTGCCCTCTTGTCTTCCTGCTTCAGAGGGTTCTGGAGGCAGATGCAGCAGAAGATGCTTATAACGATGACGATGATTTTGAGGTAGACACTCCTAAGAGGAGACATCGGGGCAAGGGAAGAGTAAGTAACTAAAGGAACTGACGGAGTTGTGTAATGAAAGTGTAGTTTTGTACAGAAATCCTTTTAACTCTTCTTATGATGAGGCTTGAATGAAATTAGTTTTATCCCTCCAGGTAGTTTAAAAGCAGCCCTTCTCTTCTCGTCCCTTCAGGGTCGCGGTTCAGGCCGCAGGAGGACAGATCTGGATAATGATAAGCCATACTTCTGCGACAGTAAGCAAAAAAAAATTCACACATATACAGTATATACAGTATACTGTTGAAACCAGAAGTTTACATACACTGTTTAAAAAGACACATGCATTTTTTCTCACACGGTCTGATGCAAAATCAGAATAAACTTTTCCAGTTGTACCGGTAAGTCAGTTAGGTTTACCAAATGCCAGAATAATGAGAGTGTAAAATTTTTAAGGCAATTTTTATTACTTTCTTCAAAGTCAAAAGTATAAGTACATTTCATTAGTATTTGGTACCATTTCCCTTAAACTGTAAAACTTGGGTCAAATGTTTTGGATATCCTTCCACGAGTTTCTCGCAATAGCTGGCAGGAATTTTGGCCCATTCCTCCTGACGGAACTGGTGGAACTGTCACCTCAAATTATCTTGAACTTCAAGTTGCATGAGAAAATCTGAGAGTGTTGGATTATTTTTGTGTTTCTACTTACAGTATATAATGCATTCTTATGTTTTATTTTCTTCCTGTCATTTGTGTGTGTGTGTGTGTGTTTCAGACAGATATAAACAGAAGCAGAACTCAAAACCTTTGACCTCAGGTACTTTAATTTGTTGGTGCCCTCTTCAAGATACAGGTAGTCCCCGACTTACGAACGAGTTCCGTTCCTACGTGACGTCGCAAGTCGAATTTCGTCATAAGTCGGAAAACGTCCATCCATCCATCCATCCATCCATTTTCTTCCGCTTATCCGGGGTCGGGTCGCGGGGGTAGCAGCCTAAGTAGGGAGGCCCAGACTTCCCTCTCCCCAGCCACTTGGAGCAGCTCCTCTGGGGGAATCCCAAGGCGTTCCCAGGCCAGCCGAGAAACATAGTCCCTCCAGCGTGTCCTGGGTCTTCCTCTGGGTCTCCTCCCGGTCTCCTTTCCTGGTCGGAAAACATACAATTCTTTATTTTACCAAGCACTTAGCCTATCCTAGCACAGTACCCTACATAATTGTTTAAAAAAAACATACATTTGGAGCCATAATGAAGGGAAAAAAGAGTTAATAACCTACTGGGAGCTGGTGAAGCCTTCCTCCGCCTGTTAGCATGTTAGCTCGTAGCTCAGCTGTAACCTCTCTGCCTCGTAAACCTCCGGTCCAAACAAATGTCTCCTGTACTTTTCCACGCGCGGTCCAGAGTTTTACAGTAAGGTCTGTTAGCATGTTAGCCCCTCCTAACCTTCTCTGCCTCCAGTCTGCCTGTAAACAATGAGGTCTCCTGTAATTTTCAGCTGTAATCCTCCGCCCGTGGCCGCTAAGGTACACTCTCCTCCCTCCCTCCTGTAAATTTCCGCCTCCGCTGAGTTTCGGTACAGTATTTTTGGTGTAAAGGCGCATAAACCGTGTAACTCAAAACAATGCTTTTCAGTGGGAGGGTGTTCGTCACCGCGAAACGTCGTAAGTCGAGGCCGTCGTAAGTCGAGGACTACCCATTTGTATTTGTCTATAATTAGCTGGTAGTACTAGTGTTGCAAATACGGTACTGTATTTTTTGGGCTTGGATTGTTAGTGGTGTAAATTTAAACCACACTTATTTATGCCATCTGACTTTTAGGATTTATAGGACTCTGTTAAAAGTGAATCTTTAAAATGCTCTTATCTTTTGTGGTGTTGCATGTAAAAACAAATAAAATGAAAATAATTTTTTTAACTTAAACACAAGTGGTCAGGAAAGTTAAAATACTGTATTTATAACTAATCTGCTGCCAAAACACTATTAAGATAAAGAAATGCAACCACTTCAGTGGACTGAACCTCCACCTCTGTGTTCGCTACAGTCTGTACAAAGCGATACAGGAACCGCACAGGACTAAGTTACCACTACACCCATTCCCACCTGGCAGAGGGGGACAGAGCTGGGGAGAGAAGCACAATGGCATCTCGCTCCCCCTCTGCACCACAGTCTGACAGACACAAACGTAAGTTTATGTGATTCCTATTTTTAAAGCACTTTGGGAGCAGTTCCCCTCTTTCAGAAAGTCGCCTGACTCTACAAGACTCTTTTTATTTGGATCTTTACTGTAAAATACTGACTTGCTTAAAGTTTAATCAGGCATCAATACAACTTCACTTTGTCCTGCAATGTTTTTTTAAGGTCCAAAGAGTTCTGGTAGAACCAGCATACCCAACAACTACTGTAATAAATGTCATGGCTCCTACAGGAAAATGGGTAAATCTGCGTCTTCCTACTCCGTCTGCCAATGCACAAGTGAGTTCATGTTCTCTGCTATAACGTGTACATTTCTTAGATAACTGCACTTTATAAAATACAAGCATGTCTATTTGATTTGTGTAGCTCACTGCCTAATGCTCTCCCTTCCTGCGTCCCAGGTGACCGTGGAGAGGAAAAAGAAGACGGGACGTCAGCTGGAGCCGAGGAGCTTTTTGGCACCACCTCAGAGAGCGACACTTCCACTTTTCATGGCTTTGAGGACGAGGAGCTGGAAGAACCCACCACAAACAGCAATGGCATATCCAACCGTCGCAGATAAAGCAACAATCTTAGATTCAAACTGACAATTTTTTTATATTTAAATATATATATACTGTATGTATATATATACACAGTATACATGTATACTGTATATACATATATACACATATA
>JBBPBX010042376.1:4093-14502 GCA_038048925.1 Garcialebias charrua
AGATAACGTGATCGCCAGGGTTGATGTGAGGTCATCGTTTGCTTCGAGGCACTTCGTCCGGTCGACGTTTCCTCAACATTTTAACTACCGGAGTCAATGGAGTTGTTTGTGACATTCTGCGGCTCCAGATCCCGTTTGATCCGTTTCACCGCTGGTGTCATGAGCTCGTCGACATTTAGGTTGACTTCTGGTAAAACATTTAAAGTTTGTTGTTTTCGGTTGTAGCGGTCAGCGGTTCCTCGATGTCGCCCAACGATCAGAACGCTGAGTGTTTGTAGCCTCGAGTGTTTTTCTGGACTAAACCTACATGTTTTTACTGCAACACATTCAAGTGGGGGCAGATTACTGCGGAGACCAACAGAGGCCACACAGGGTGATGATCCTGGAGGGATCCACCTGGTGCAGGGGTGGAACTGAAGGGGGGCTAGTGGTGGCCTTCGCCACCATAGATTCAACTTGAGCCACCTCTGTCATTTGAGGAAATATACTTTTAAGCGATATAAACAATAGAAAGCATGGATTCTTCAAATAAAAAGGAGTGGTCGGTTTACGGTACATATTTATATGGAGGTGGGTGGCCATCTTGGATTTTCACTTGTCAACCCAATTTTCAAAAGGAACCTTCCTTGCATCTAGATGTAGCCACCCACTAGGGATGTGCGATATGGCATAAAATTCATATCACAATATGTATTGTGGAGGGTGGCGATAACGATATACTGTATATCGCAATGTTTTTGGTATAAAACTTGCAATAGGAATGGAAAAAAAGCATAGGGTGTCCTTTTGCCATAATTTATTTTGAAAACTGCTATACCACAAAATAATCTCTAAAAATGTCACTACTAGGTCCAGAGAGTTTTTAAATAATTAAAGCTCCACTGACATGATCTTTTAACTTTTCAAAAAATGGCACAACATATATAAATATTAAGATAGACCTCTGACCGTTTTTGCTAAAATAATGTTAAATGAATGAAAATTCCTCTCAAAATAGTTTAAAATTAGCGCCGTTTTTTTACACCGTAAATCCGGATTTTCCGGTCACGTGACTGTGACGTCAGATAAAGGAATTGTGTCCGCCTGTTGTTGTTGTCAGCGGGTGGCTTTGCAACTGGGATTCATTGTCTTCAAGAACGGCTTTTTCTTTTCCTGTAACACTTGAAAATGCCGTCAGTTTGTGTCGCATTTGGGTGCTCTAATTTCGCCAGTGAAGAAGTGAGCCTTCACACTTTTCCAAAAGATGAGAAACTTAATCAAGAATGGACCAAAAACGTCCAGAGAACCAGGGAGAAATGGACTCCGAGTAAAACCTCTGTTCTCTGCAGCGAGCATTTTACAGCAGACTGTTTTGAACTTACACCAGGTTTACAAAAATCTCTCGGCTTAAAAGTAAGATTCAAAAAAGTTTTGAAACCGGGTTCTATTCCTACTATTTTTAAAAGAAAATCTACAGAAGAAAGTGAAGCCACCACATCGAAACAACGCAGAGGAGCTACAGTCGGAAAACTCACCAGAAAACGAGTAAGTCTTTCTGTAAACATAATCGGTGGAGTATATACTGTTTTAGATTATTCACGGAGTGTTTATTTAGAGTGTTGGACGATGCGACCCGGCCTCTTTGTTAGCTCATGACAACAAAGAGGCCACATGTCTAAGCTAACCGCTATTAGCTATTGTGGTATAAATAATCCTTGTAAACTTCACTATTCCAATTATCTAGTTTCCAATAACTTTATCTGCTTCAGACTAACTATTGGATTGCTTATATTCATGCGATTACTGACAATAATTACGTCTTCGACGAGGCTAATATGCGGTAGCCGTGACGCACTCGGTAATAAAATTACTGTGGTATTAATTAATTTTCTAATGCTGTCTGTGCGCTCAGTTGACATCAGTAGGTATTGTTTATTCACCGAGTGTTTATTCATGAGAGTTATGGACTATTTACTGTCTTTGAAAGAGAAATCGCAAACGCGAGCCGACCTCGCCTCATTGTTAGATCATGACAATAACAAAGAAGCTACACGGCTAAGCTAACCGCTATTACCTATTGTGGTTTAAATAATCCTTATAAAATTCACTATTCCAATTGTCTAGTTTCCAATAACTTTATCTGATTCAGACTAACCATTGGATTGCTTATATTCATGCGATTACTGACAATAATTACGTCTTATATGAGGCTAATATGCATTCCTGACCTAAATTAAAACCTAATCCTTCTTGTTCATCGCTAGAACTAAGTTCTCCTTCACAAACTGAGGACAAGTCACTCAGATCTACAAGATACAAGAGATACAAGATACAAGATAGGTTTATTGACATTGCATCAATTTCCACCGATACAGCGTAAGTATGTAATTACAGTCATCCAGGAGAGAGATTAGTGTAACAAGCTGCAGCTGAACAAAACATATTTTATCGATATGTTCTTAGCGCGGCCTACCCATCTGTCCCCAGATGAAGGTCAAAGATAGGAAAACAGGATAAGACACGGGGTTTACAGCGTTGATATTAAAAAAAGATGAATCACGTTTTGTCTTCAAGACACCGCGTGATCCAGTAAAAACCATATCAAATAAAGCACATTTAGTTACAGGACAAGATGCATTTATGACGGCAGGCGGGAGGAAACAGTCTGTGTGTAACAATTCTAGATAAGAAACAGTTCGCTGGTCTCAGAGCTCGGCTCAAACCAAGAATGCACACAGAAACCTCTCGGGGGAGGGGTAGGAGGGTAGCGGGTTCCTTCAGCTCCCAGTCTAGGAGAAGATTTGTAGCCTTCAACAGTCCAAGGCCAGAGGCCAGATTAGATTAGTTGCTTTATTTTCCAGTCAGACCACAGTGTTCTTTTACTGCGGTCTTTAAGTCCAGGTTCTGTTTTCTGGGTCCAAATCGCCGAATTCGTGTCAGGTTCCGAGCTAAAAGATCCTTCCGTATGTGCCCTGTTTGAATCCGAGCGGCTGTAAACGAGTCCACAGTTCACACTGCAGGTCCGCGGCAGCCACCGCTTCTCTCACCGTGTGACACAGCCCGCACAACAGCTGGGAAGGTCCTTCATAGCCTGGATCAAAGCATTTTCGCTGAGCGGAGGTCCTCGTCAGCACGCCAATCGCCGCGGTCCCCCTCAGCCCTTCAGTGGCATGAGCCACCGGTGTCCCAATAAATCACAGAGATTCCACGTCCCCGACAGAAAGAGCGGACAGTTGCATTAGCCTGCTCATAGAGTCCATAATGCAGCTCACCGCCTGCGTGTCGATAGGGCGCCCTGGCTCTCCCTGGCCGGTGCGCTTCGCAGAAATTTTTGTTGTCGATAGAATCGATAAGTGAAATAGCCCAGAAGACAGTCCACGCACATAATTCCATTCCAAATTGGTTCGAGCGAGCGCTGAAGAGTTATAGACGAGACAAATGCAGAAGCGGGGGAGGGAATGCAGGGAGATGTAGGAGCAAAAGGAGATGCGACCAGTCCCTGCCGAGAGCGGAAGATGAGAGATCTACACTATAATTGCTCAATTCGTCATCGGATTCTACAGGCTCTGCCATTGTTGTTTGCTGGGTAAGTTTGCGAAGATCCTTTATCTGACGTCACAGTCACGTGACCGGAAAATCCGGATTTACGGTGTAAAAAAACGGCGCTAATTTTAAACTATTTTGAGAGGAATTTTCATTCATTTAACATTATTTTAGCAAAAACGGTCAGGGGTCAATCTTAATATTTATATATGTTGTGCCATTTTTTGAAAAGTCAAAAGATTATGTCAGTGGAGCTTTAACAACTCAAGCATTAGGCTTCTTTCTTGTAGTGCAAAACAGTGCAAAATATATCTTGTGTAGTTTTAGCCATAAGTTTTAAACTAAAGAATATGTTGTTAACTCTTAACAGTTTCCAATATTGTCACTTAAGAAATGAACAGTAACAGAGCAGCATTTTACACTGAAAACACTTCACCCTCCAACCCTCTAGAGGGCGTCTCCTTCAGCTTTAAGGAGAGCTGACAAGGCAACCAGTTTCCTCTGTGGCTTTGACCAGAGGGTCTCGCAGTAAAATCACACAACACAGCGTTCTGTTCACAGATCAGAGGGCAGGTTTCTCTAAAGCTGACCAACGCTTACTTTAACTTTCAACAACAACAAAAAAAACTTTCGACGGAACACAGCGTTTTGCGCATGCGTTCGAATACGGCAACACTACGGCAAGCCAGACGGAGTTAGCTTATAGCTTTGCTACTTAGCGCTCGAAGAAAAGGCTTCAACACCACTTATGCACAGTTTTAAACTAAAAAAGTAAAGATTAAATTACTGCGGTTAGCCGGTAGAAGACAGATCTCTATCGTAGGCTAAATGTCTATCGTTTCTACCGTGTACCGTTTATATTGCGCATTCCTACCACCCACCAAAGTGGAAGTCTGTATCTCACTTGTTTTTCAAGTTAACGCTCACAACGTGCACGGATCGGTGCACGGTAGACTCGAACTTCGTGATTAAAACCCATAAAACGGTCGACTCGTTGTTTAATTCTCTGCTGCTATCATCGGCGTGACGTCTCCATCACTGGTTCTCAAAGGGTTCAGCTTTCAACCCACAGATGAGACGACGCCGTTGACAACCATCTCAAACAAAAAGACTCATTTATGATTTTTTAACGACTTGCAACTGTTTTTATTTATTTATATTATCTGACTCCTGCAGTCCTGGTCCTCGAGGGCCACCGTCCTGCACGTCAAGACGCTTCTCTTCTGATTTGAATGAAGATGGCTAATTTATTTATTTATTTTGGGGAAAATTTATTCATTTCATTTAAAAACATGACAATTATACATACAATACAATAAAAAAATGTAAATAAAATAAAATGAAAGGTGGCAGAAGAAGAACTAGTCTTATGAAAACTGCCCCTTTTTACTTAATTCTAATGTAAATCAAATTATATATAAAAAATGTAATTCACAAAGACAATAACAATCTAGCTAAATTAAAAACATAAAAATTCAAACATCTTAATCAAATCAGACAGCAAATTAATTAGATATATATTAACAATTTCCATATTCTTTCATGAACCTCGTCTTTATCAGTCTCTTAAATGTACACAGTGATCTGGCATTCTTAACAGTATCTTCCAAACCATTCCACAATCCTATTCCCTGAATTATTGTGGATCGTTCCTTCAAACTAGTACTAAAATAAGGCTTCACAAACGTCTCAATTCCTTTAAGAAAATATACACTCTCTCTTTTAACAAATTTTGTTTGAATATTAACAGGCAACATGCCTTTATGTGCCTTATAAACATCAAAATGTTATAATTAACCAAATCATAGAACTTCAGAATTTTCAGTTGATAAAGTATTGGATGGATATCTATAGTTTTTTTTTCTTCCATAATAATCCGTAAAGCTCTTTTCTGTAAAATGAACAAAGGATTAGTTATAGTTTTACACGCTTTACCCCAGACTTCAACACAATAAACCAAATAAGGAACAACTATTGCATTATACAACATAAACATTGGTTTATCAGAACTTCTGGTAACTTCTGCAGAACTTGGTTGTTCCTACTCTTGGTTGCTTTTATGGTTGATTTTTATCTTGTTGTTATATAATGTTCATACACTGTAGCACTTTGGGATATTTTACCGATGTAAAGTGCGTTATAAATAAAAGTTATTATTATTATAACTAAAGACCTGCTGAGGAGCAGGACGACCTAAAACATGCAGGGTCACGGTTCTTGAGGCGCCTCGGCTGTAGACCTTTTCAAGACCCACACCGGGGTCCAGATCCCAACTCTGACACCCACTGGTTATTTTGTACGTTCACAGGAAAAGTTTGTACTGAGACGTCAGACATGGACAGAAAAATGTGCAACAGTCAAACGTTTTAAAAATATGAATATTAATGTACGTCGTGTTCTGACGGCGGTCCGGTGAAGGGTTCTGGGTGTTTTCCTGCTGCAGGATTATAGAAATCCTCTGACTCGTCCTCAGAGAGGAGCTTACATAATCTCATGCTGGGCTGAACCAGGCCGTGCCGCGCCTCGCCCACCACCACCGCTCGGAGGGTATTTTTAGAGCGGTGGTTGTCATGGCGATGCCACGACGTGTCGGGCTCGGGCCGGTATCGGATCGATAAACTGGGCCGTCGTGTTAGTGACGTGAGATTTAATGAAAAACGAGAGGGAGAAGAGGAAACCAGTTGTTTTTAAACCACATTAACTCTTTGTGCTCACGAGCGTCTAGTGAAACATCCAGACAAAAACTACATTTAAACTTTTGAACAGAAGAGCAGCTGCTGATTCATCCTCCGCTTGGATCGTTTGTTTAATGATGGAATAAAAAAGATCGTTAACAAAGTGAATAAAACTAAATCTAAAGGACATTTCTGTAAGAAAAACATTTGATACTTTTAAAATTATGGAGCTGGAATCATAGAAAAGGTCATAAAAAAACGAGACTGTGTTCAAACTGAAAACAAAACAACTACAGAAGAACCAGTCAGCTGGAACCAGTAGCTGAGAGAAGAACCATTACCACTGATTTTAGTTGATATTATCACTGATTTTAGTTGATATTATCACTGATTTTAGTTGATATTATCACTGATTTTAGTTGATATTATCACTGATTTTAGTTGATATTATCACTGATTTTAATTGATATTATCACTGATTTTAATTGATATTATCACTGATTTTAGTTGGCATTATCACTGATTTTAGTTGATATTATCACTGATTTTAGTTGATATCACTGATTTTAGTTGATATTATCATTGATTTTAGTTGATATTATCACTGATGTTGATATTATCACTGATTTTAGTTGATATTATCACTGATTTTAGTTGATATTATCACTGATTTTAGTTGACATTGTCACTGATTTTAGTTGATATTATCACTGATTTTAGTTTATATTATCACTGATTTTAGTTGATATTATAACTGATTTTAGCTGATTTTATCACCGATTTTAGTTGATATTATCCCTGATTTTAGTTGACATTATCACTGATTTTAGTTGATATTATCACTGATTTTAGTTGACATTATCACTGATTTTTAGTTGACATCACTGATTTTAGTTGACATTATCACCGATTTTAGTTGACATTATCACTGATTTTAGTTGACATTATCACTGATTTTAGTTGACATTATCACTGATTTTAGTTGACATTATCACTGATTTTAGTTGACATTATCACTGATTTTAGTTGACATTATCACTGATTTTAGTTGATATTATCACTGATTTTAGTTGACATTATCACTGATTTTAGTTGACATTATCATTGATTTTAGTTGACATTATCACTGATTTTAGTTGACATTATCACTGAATTTAGTTGATATTATCATTGATTTTAGTTGACATTATCACTGATTTTAGTTGACATTATCACTGATTTTAGTTGACATTATCACTGATTTTAGTTGACATTATCACTGATTTTAGTTGACATTATCACTGATTTTAGTTGATATTATCACTGATTTTAGTTGATATTATCACTGATTTTAGTTGACATTATCACTGATTTTAGTTGATATTATCACTGATTTTAGTTGACATTATCACTGATTTTAGTTGACATTATCACTGATTTTAGTTGACATTATCACTGATTTTAGTTGACATTATCACTGATTTTAGTTGACATTATCACTGATTTTAGTTGATATTATCACTGATTTTAGTTGATATTATCACTGATTTTAGTTGACATTATCACTGATTTTAGTTGGCGACATTATCACTGATTTTAGTTGACATTATCACTGATTTTAGTTGACATTATCACTGATTTTAGTTGACATTATCACTGATTTTAGTTGACATTATCACTGATTTTAGTTGATATTATCACTGATTTTAGTTGATATTATCACTGATTTTAGTTGATATTATCACTGATTTTAGTTGATATTATCACTGATTTTAGTTGACATTATCACTGATTTTAGTTGATATTGTCACTGATTTTAGTTGACATTATCACTGATTTTAGTTGATATTGTCACTGATTTTAGTTGATATTATCACTGATTTTTTTTATTTATTTGATCATTGATTTTAGTTGCACCTTGTAGCACTTTGAGATTTTTGTTAATGAAAAGTGTGTTACAAATTAAATTCATTACAGTATTATTATTATTATTATTAACCAGCCAGCTGGAACCAGTAGCTGAGAGAAGAACCAGTAGCTGAGAGAAGAACCAGTAGCTGAGAGAAGAACCAGTAGCTGAGAGAAGAACCAGTAGCTGAGAGAAGAACCAGTAGCTGAGAGAAGAACCAGTAGCTGAGAGAAGAACCAGTAGCTGAGAGAAGAACCAGTAGCTGAGAGAAGAACCAGTAGCTGAGAGTCCTCTTCAACACGTACTCCGAGGGCTCCCCTGTTTTATACGTTTCAACCAAAGCGGTTTCAACTTGGTCGTTTCTCGACATTGAGCATAAGTTGGTTTAAAACTCAGATATGAATGCGGCAGACGAGGAATGATGTCTTTAATTTTGTAATAGTTTTATAATTTTACATAATCCTTCCAACAATAAACTTGTTATAAATGTTATATTTTAAATATTTGCTTTCAGTTGGATCCAGTTCCTAGATTTATACAAAGTTTTGTCCTTAAAGTCGTCAGTCTGAGCCGGTGTTGGGAGTAAAAACTGAAGTCTGGTCAAAGTCATGGAGGGGCGGCTGTGGCTGAGTGGCTCCAATGGAAGAGTTGGGGGTTCAATTCCAGCAGCAGTCGCATGTTGAAGCGTCCCTGGGCAAAACACTGAACCCCTCATTGCCTCTGATGTGTGTCCCATCAGTGTCTGAATGTGATAAAGCTCTGATTCATCTCTACAGATTCAGATTGTCTCTGTAAAGATGTAGTCACGTGCTGTATGAAAGTGCATGTTCTGTTAAGATAAACAATAAATCAATTAATCTCATGATAAATACAAATTATCAATACTGTATGAATGTGTGTGTGCTGTTGAGATAAACAATAAATCAATTAATCTCATGATGAATACAAATTATCAATACTGTATGAATGTGTGTTGAGATAAACAATAAATGAATTAATCAATACTGTATGAATGTGTGTGTGCTGTTGAGATAAACAATAAATTAATTAACTCATGATAAATACAAATTATCATTACTGTATGAATGTGTGTGTTGAGATAAATCAATTAATCAATACTGTATGAATGTGTGTTGAGATAAACAAATCAATTAATCAATACTGTATGAATGTGTGTGTGCTGTTGAGATAAACAATAAATTAATTAACTCATGATAAATACAAATTATCATTACTGTATGAATGTGTGTGTTGAGATAAATCAATTAATCAATACTGTATGAATGTGTGTGTGCTGTTGAGATAAACAATAAATTAATTAATCTCATGATAAATACAAATTATCAATACTGTATGAATGTGTGTGTTGAGATAAACAATAAATCAATTAATCAATACTGTATGAATGTGCGTGTTGTGTTGAGATAAACAATAAATCAATTAATCTCATAAATAAAAATTATCCATACTGTATGAATGTGTGTGTTGTGTTAAGATAAACAATAAATCAGTTAATCTCATGATAAATAAAAATTATCAATACTGTATGAATGTGTGTGTGCTGTTGAGATAAACAATAAATCAATCTCATAAATAAATTATCAATACTGTATGAATGTGTGTGTTGAGATAAACAATAAATCAATACTGTATGAATGTGTGTGTTGTGCTGAGATAAACAATAAATTAATCTCATGATAAATAAAAATTATCATTACTGTATGAATGTGTGTGTTGAGATAAACAATAAATTAACTAATCTCATGATAAATAAAAAGTATCATTACTTTATGAATGTGTGTGTTGAGATAAATCAATTAATCAATACTGTATGAATGTATGTGTTGTGTTGAGATAAACAATTAATCTCATGATAAAATTATCAATACTGTATGAATGTGTGTGTTCTGTTGAGGTAAACAATAAATCAATAAATCTCATGATAAATAAAAATTATCATTACTGTATGAATGTGTGTGTTGAGATAAACAATAAATTAATTAATCTCATGATAAATAAAAAGTATCATTACTTTATGAATGTGTGTGTTGAGATAAATGAATTAATCAATACTGTATGAATGTGTGTGTTGTGTTGAGATACACAATAAATCAATTAATCTCATGATAAATAAAAATTATCATTACTTTATGAATGTGTGTGTTGTGTTGAGATAAACAATTAATCTCATGATAAAATTATCAATACTGTATGAATGTGTGTGTTATGTTGAGATAAACAATAAATCAATCTCATGATAAATAAAAATTATCAATACTGTATGAATGTGTGTGTTCTGTTGAAGTAAACAATAAATCAATAAT
>JBBPBX010042376.1:14548-28428 GCA_038048925.1 Garcialebias charrua
GTGTGTTCTGTTGAAGTAAACAATAAATCAATAATCTCATGATAAATAAAAATTATCAATACTGTATGAATGTGTGTGTTCTGTCGAAGTAAACAATAAATCAATAATCTCATGATAAATAATAATTATCAATACTGTATGAATGTGCGTGTTCTGTTGAGATAAACAATAAATCAATAAATCTCATGATAAAATAAAATAATCAATACTGTATGAATGTGTGTGTTGTGTTGAGATAAACAATAAATCAATTAATCTCATGATAAAAAAAATTATCAACCTCATTTTCTATCGACTTTATCGTTTCTTCTTTTCTTATCTCTTCGCTAAAAGCAGCGAAACTGAGAAGCTAAGCTACGAGCTAAGCTAACAGGCCGACCTCGGGAAAAACCTCTGTCTAATCGAAGCTCCAAAATTCACAGTTGAAACCTGCGCCTTCGTCTAAAAAGTTTTGTTTCTCTGCAAAAAGAGAACTTTACTGATTTTTTTTAAATTAAAAGCTTTGTGTGAAAAATGTTAAAGAGCTCAAACCACACAGATCGTCCGCCTTTTTGAGAACCGAAGAGAGACAGCCCATGTCACGTCAAGGGGCCTCCCTCCATTTTACTTAAAGACACGCTGCTCACTCCCTCACTATCCATCCTTCGGTTCAAACAGTCTTATACTGCCATCCAGTGGTCAACAAAAGGTACTACCGGTACACTCAAAAAAACAAACATTTCATCTTAAATTTGACAGTAATGACTAATTATTGTCAAATTTCAAACGATATTATCGCTTATCGCAATAATTTCTGAGACGATTAATCGCCCAGCAGAATTAGTTATCGTGACAGGTCTGTGTGTAGTAGAGTGCTGTATGAATGTGTGTGTAGGTAAACGAGGACACATTGTGTTGTAAAGCTCTTAAAGCATCTTCTGATGCTGCTCAATAATCCATGTAGATAAATCTAATAAGGTGACGTCGGGTCCAGATTCTTTAACTACAAAGAAGAATCTGTCCAGAGGACCTGACATCACCTTGTTGGCTTTGAGTGTCACAGATGTGCTATACTGTATAAGTACAATTCATTTACCAGTTACCATCTCTTCACCTTCAGGCACAGGTGAGGTGGTCGCCATCATGATCCCCGAGCCCAAAGGCCACGAGGTCATGTCCCTGCTGCAGCGCAACATCACCGTCACCATGACGATCACCATCGGGACGAGGAACCTGCAGAAGTACGTGAGCCGGACGTCGGTGGTGTTCGTGTCCATCTCCTTCATCGTGCTGATGATCATCTCCCTCGCCTGGCTCGTCTTCTACTACATCCAGAGGTTCAGATACGCCAACGCGCGAGACCGGGACCAGGTAGGAACGCGAGCGGGACGTGGTCTCGCAACGTTTCTTTGCTTGCGGACCCGAAGGTAAAGAAGTGTGTCCCTCTCTTCTTGCCGTCTTCAGCGTCGTCTCGGTGACGCGGCGAAGAAGGCCATCAGTAAGCTCCAGGTGCGCACCATCAGGAAGGGTGACCAGGAGACGGAGGCCGACTTCGACAACTGCGCCGTCTGCATCGAAGGCTACAAGCCCAACGACGTGGTCCGCATCCTGCCCTGCAGGTAACCTCGCAGTTTGACCTCTGACCTCAACACAGAGCCCTGACGTTGGATCAAATGTCAGAGATTTACGACAAAAACTGGAATCAGGATTTAAAGAGACATGGTCGTCTGAAGTTCAAGGACTTTTGGTATTTTTGAAAGAAGAACCCAAAAACCAATTCATGATGGTTTGTTCTTCTTAACATTTATTTTACCAGTAAAGTCCCGTTGAGATTAAAAACCTATTTTCACAGCAGACCTGGCCAAGAGGCAGCAGCAGATACAAACATGGTGACCACATCACCGTTGAGACGACAGATTAAAACATCAAACTGAGAAACGTTCACAACAAACATCAACTGGTGCAAATTAAATGGTCTCGGTGAAACTAACTCAGTCAAGTTTTAAGTCTTTCTGCTGTGTATTCCATGTAGCAGTGGACCAAGTCTCTTCAGCCAGTTCCAGTGGCAGCCTGTGAAATGTCCACCAGGAGGGCTATTTCTCCAAAATGTAAAAAAAATTCCCAAGTTCAAAGTTTTTTAAAAAAAAAATCAAATGCAGATTAATACAAGGTCAACAGAACAATTCAATGCTCAGGATGAGAAGGGCCAATTTGACTCACTAAAACAACAAAGAACAAGCAAAAAAATATATAAATAAATAAAATATACAGTATATAAATTATAGAAAGGAAAATAAGTGAGATGAAAACAAAGCCTACTTGCAAGAGGCTTTGTTTTAATTCTCCAGATCAATACAGTGTTACGAAATGGTAAAACACCACCAGTGACATTTAATATATAAAATTATTAATGTTTGATCATTTTTATAAGCAAATTAAAATAAATGTAGCCATCAGAGTTCAATACTGTAAAATAACCTGCGCTGGCAACCTAACTCTACAAACAAACAAAGAATAAACAAACCCACAAATATATAAATAAACGGCCGGAAACACGCGATCGGTAGGAAGAGCTCACGTTGGACTGTCCAGGGCGGTGAAAACTGCGCCCAGCATCTTCCCATTGTTTTGTAACGTCGTGGAATAACTGTGCATGCGCCATTTATAACGAGAGTCTATGGATAAGATTCAGGCGCCCCAAAACAGGAAATACGTCACCAATCAGAAAACGTTTTTTGAAACAAACAATATAACTCATCATTACTCATAAAATATTTATCCTACACAACTCAAAACATATATGCATATATTTCGAAATATTTTTATTTTATTATTTCATTTTTATTAATTTTTTTTGAAGTCTTCAATGTAAAATGGTCCTGAAGTTCTAGTGGGGTGGCGCTCTAGCGCCCACTATTGACCGGCCGTCCCTGGCCAGTTCAGGTAAACAGAACAGCATGAACCAGAGTCAGAGCCAGCACCTCTGCACACTCAGTCCACATGTGGCTAAATGTACACGATGGCTGAGCCTTGTGGTGGACACAGCAGGCCAGTCTACCCTGGAGTACACCTCACACAGTGACGCGACGCCCTACTGTCTGTAAAGAACACGAGAGGCTGTCGATCACTGAGCCGACACGTTCAGATACAAAACGTCTCCATAATCCAACACGGGCGAGAACGTAGCAGCAGCTGGAGAGTTTTCACATGAAAAGACAAACCACTTGTTCCAAAAGTAAAAGCCCAGTTTTAGTCTCATCAATCAAAATTCCTGGATGTTTATAAGCTTGTACCCGCTCTGTTTTAATTCCTTTGAGCGTGGTCACAGAAGGAATCAAACGTTTCTACCTGGCGTTGGAAAACAACGTAAGCTTACCCCGGAATTACACCACATGCGTTGCGGCTCCGCCCCGCTCCGGTCCGACCTCCGCAGCAAATACGCACCCATTATAATCAATGACAGAATTTACACTGGCTCCGCACGGCGGCGGCGAGCTGCGGAGAGCGGACGGCAGTCCGTCAAAATTAGAAAATTTTCTATTTCTGCCGGATGACGGAGCTGTGCCGGAGTCAACTTTTGAAGATTACGTCGCACCAACAGGAAAAGGAACGAGCACAACTTCCGTATTTACAAAATAAAATCACCACGGGCGGACTAATCCTAGCTCTATACGGATTTATTTGTACAAAAATGCTGTCAAACTATCATTTATGACTATTCTATGACTAAACTATTATATTTATGACTATGACTACGCCTACAAACGCAATACAAGAAATAAATAAATAAAAACGTATTTTATTCTGAAATGTAAACATCACTTCCTGTTGCTCAAACCATGTAGCTTATTTACGAGAGAAGATCAAGGCAGCAGTCTCTCTACAGTTGTTCTCCTTCTTCCACCGAATGAATTGTTTTGTTCTGACTTCACTTGATTTATCGCGCGATCTCGCACGTGTCTCGGAGCGGCGCATCCAGGTGGACCTGAGCGGAGCGGAGGCAGTGGGCTTTGGACTCGCTCAGCTGCGACCTGCGGACCGGAGCGGGGCGGAGCCGCTTGCAGTGTAAAGCCGGGGTCAGTCTTGTCTTCATTCATCACGTTTCATCTGAAGTAATGAAAGTTGGACAACATCAAAGCTTTCTGCAGTGACTCAACAGCCTGAACACGATTTGATCCGCAGCAGTAAAGAACTGTGTCATCGGCGTAGAAGGTAAACCTGCATTGGACACATTTAGACCTCAGGAGGCCGGGCGCTTGGTTCTGTTGACGGGGCGGTGCGTCCTGCTTGGACAGTGCCCTACCCCAGGGAGTGGAAACGATGTTTCACGTTTTTTTTTTCGTCTTTGTTTCTTCTTTTTCCCCATTTTTTCCGGCTCTAGTGGCCGATTTTTGTTGTAGAGGATAGAGGGCAAAACGGAGCGAGGGAGGGGGACACATTGCGGAAAGGTCGTCTGGACCAGGATGTGAACCCGCAACAGCACTTTGAGATTTTTATTAATGAAAAGTGCGGTATAAATTGAATTTATTATTATTATTATTAGCGCTATGAGGACTAGCCTCAAACATGAGCCGCACTTTTAACTAGGGATGCACCGATCCACATTTCTTACTTCCGATCTGATACTTAAATCTGGTTATCGGCCGATACCGATACTTTTCGATCCGATACGGTTCAGGTATATTAGGCTGTAATAATGAATTCTTTGAACTGAGACTACTGTCTTAACATTGTGTGAGTTAAACCCAATGAAGACACTCTGGGCCTCACAACAGGAAACATCCAAACTTTAATAGCACACAAGAGGCAGGTCTATATCACAGACGTCCTTCTCACTCATGGTGCAGCTGGAAAACTAAAATACTGCTAACCATTATGGGAAAGACAACAAAATCCACTCCCGTAGTGGTTAAGGGGAGTGGAGTTGGGTGTTTCCTGTTGTGAGGCTCAGAGTGTCTTCACTGGGTTTAACTCACACAATGTTAAGACAGTAGTCACAGAATGTGATGGAACAATATGTGCTCTTTGAACCTGGATCGGAAATATCGGCAGGTTGGATCGGAAAATCCGATTCTTAAATTATGCTGGTATCGGAAGCTGATACCGATACTGGATGGGATCGGCCCCATCCCTACTTTTAACCCCTTGCGCCTTAGCCACGGCCCTGGTCCGTTGTTTTAACCTTTTCTCTTTACAGGTAGTCTCATTGAGTCACAAGGACCCACCCACAAGAGAGAACTGTATTTGGGATCTATGTGAGCGCCCGGGTGTGATGAGGTTAAATGTTTTGGCAGCATGAAGCTCGTGAGTCCGTCAAAATAAAAATCAACAAATTTGCCACAGCTTCGTATAAGCTGTGATATTCAAAGCTTGTGGAAAAAAGTAGCGGCTTATAGTCCAGAAATTACGGTAATTCTGTCTCCTCACAGCTCAGCGTTTTTTTATGAATACTGATGCATCTTAAATAGCCGCGCAGCACCAAAACTGTCCGATGTATCAAACGGCTCAGAACGCTTCAAAGCTTTGAGTCAAAATGAAGCAGTGACGGCGTCTGAAGCGTTGAGCGTCATTCGTCACGTGACGTTCAGGAAGAGCTCGGTATCGTAAGATTAAATGATGTATTTCTATATTTTCATACTTTCTGCAGACACCTGTTCCATAAGAGCTGTGTAGACCCGTGGCTCTTGGACCACCGGACCTGCCCCATGTGTAAGATGAACATCCTGAAGGCCCTGGGCATCGCCGTGAGTCCCCGTCTCATTACACTGTTCGTCCTGTATGTTCACGGTCCGAGCGTTGAAGTGGTTTGTGTTGACCAGCTGAACGCCGACTGCCTGGACGACCTCCCCCTGGACTACGACCTGGCTCTGGGCGGCGGGGTCGGGGCTCTGGCCCTGGAGGCCGCGGTGTCTGGAGCGTCGAGCGACGGCACGCTGAGCGAGGGCGGGTCTTTGGTGGTTCTGGACCCCAGCATTCGGCGAATGGGACTCCCACAGGACTACCAGGACCCCGACACCCTGAGGGACAGTCCTGTGACGGCCATCACAGACACCCTGACAGGTGAGGCCCGAACCCCGACAGGTGAGGCCCGATGGTCTGAGATGACGTGCGGGTTCTGATGCGGTGCACCTGCTGAAGAGATTTGAGCTGAAGGTTTTTAATTTTTTTATTTTTAAATAAAACAACTTTATACTGTAGTTTCAAAAAATATATATATAATTACCGTAATTGCTGATCTATAGAGCACAGCCGAATATAAGCTGCGCACACACAAAACTAGCTGCTGTTTTTAAATGTGCTTTATAAGTAAATGTACCTGACTCCTGCCCCCCCTCACCTCCCCATGTCAGATTAAAAAAAACTTTAACAGGAAGTCTCATCAATGCACGTCTCTTGGGGTGTGGATCCTCATGACTCAATGAGACTACCTCATTGGTTCATTGTGGTTGACTGCTGGTCACATGGCCACAGAAAGGGATTATGGGTAAAATTTATGCTGTTAACCGTTTGGGTTAGCTGGTTAGCATTGTTTTTTTAGTTTGTCATGTGTTGATCATGTATTTATCATGTGTTCATGTGTTTATTATGTGCTTATTATGTGTTCATCATGTGTTTGTCATGTGTTGATCATGTATTTACATGTATTGATCATGTGTTTGTCATGTGTTCCTAGTGTTTGTTATATGTTTCTTATGTGTTCGTCATTTGTTTGTCATGTGTTCCTCATGTGTTCGTCATATGTTTATTATATGTTTCTTATGTGTTCGTCATTTGTTTGTCATGTGTTCCTCATGCGTTCGTCATATGTTTATTATGTGTTTATTATGTGTTTGTCATTTGTTCCTCATGTGTTCATCATATGTTCCTCATGTGTTCATCTTGTGTTCATCATGTGTTCATCTTGTGTTCATCATGTGTTCGTCATGTGTTCCTCATGTGTTCGTTATGTGTTTCTTATGTGTTTCTTATGTGTTTGTGTTCATGTGTTTGTCATGTGTTTGTTAAGTGTTTCTTATGTGTTTGTGTTCATGTGTTTGTCATTTGTTCCTCGTGTTTATGTGTTTCGTATGTTTCTTATGTGTTCGTCATTTGTTTGTCATGTGTTCCTCATGTGTTCGTCATGTGTTTCTTATGTGTTTGTGTTCATGTGTTTGTCATTTGTTCCTCGTGTTTATGTGTTTCGTATGTTTCTTATGTGTTCGTCATTTGTTTGTCATGTGTTCCTCATGTGTTCGTCATATATTTATTATGTGTTTATTATGTGTTTGTCATTTGTTCCTCATGTGTTCATCATATGTTCCTCATGTGTTCATCTTGTGTTCATCATGTGTTCGTCATGTGTTCCTCATGTGTTCGTTATGTGTTTCTTATGTGTATGTGTTCATGTGTTTGTCATGTGTTCCTCGTGTTTATTATGTGTTTCGTATGTCTCTTATGTGTTTTGTCATTTGTTTGTCATGTGTTCCTCATGTGTTCGTCATATAATTGTGTTTATTATGTGTCCGTCATTTGTTCCTCGTGTGTTCATGATGTGTTCATGATGTGTTCCTCATGTGTTCATCTTGTGTTCATCATGTGTTCCTCACGTGTTTGTTATGTGTTTGTGTTCATGCGTTCCTCATGTGTTCATTATGTGTTTCTTATGTGTTCGTCATTTGTTTGTCATGTGTTCGTCATGTGTTCGTCTTATGTTTATTATGTGTTTATTATGTGTTTGTCATTTGTTCCTCATGTGTTCATCATATGTTCCTCATGTGTTCATCTTGTGTTCATCATGTGTTCGTCATGTGTTCCTCATGTGTTCGTTATGTGTTTCTTATGTGTATGTGTTCATGTGTTTGTCATGTGTTCCTCGTGTTTATTATGTGTTTCGTATGTTTCTTATGTGTTTTGTCATTTGTTTGTCATGTGTTCCTCATGTGTTCGTCATATAATTGTGTTTATTATGTGTCCGTCATTTGTTCCTCATGTGTTCATGATGTGTTCATCATGTGTTCCTCATGTGTTCATCTTGTGTTCATCATGTGTTCCTCACGTGTTTATGTGTTTGTGTTCATGCGTTCCTCATGTGTTCATTATGTGTTCGTCATTTGTTTGTCATGTGTTCGTCATGTGTTCGTCATATGTTTATTATGTGTTTATTATGTGTTTGTCATTTGTTCCTCATGTGTTCATCATATGTTCCTCATGTGTTCATCTTGTGTTCATCATGTGTTCCTCATGTGTTCCTCATGTGTTCGTTATGTGTTTCTTATGTGTATGTGTTCATGTGTTTGTCATGTGTTCCTCGTGTTTATTATGTGTTTCGTATGTCTCTTATGTGTTTTGTCATTTGTTTGTCATGTGTTCCTCATGTGTTCGTCATATAATTGTGTTTATTATGTGTCCGTCATTTGTTCCTCATGTGTTCATGATGTGTTCATCATGTGTTCCTCATGTGTTCATCTTGTGTTCATCATGTGTTCCTCACGTGTTTGTTATGTGTTTGTGTTCATGCGTTCCTCATGTGTTCATTATGTGTTTCTTATGTGTTCGTCATTTGTTTGTCATGTGTTCCTCATGTGTTCGTTATGTGTTTATGTGTTTGTGTTCATGTGTTCCTCATGTGTTTGTTATGTGTTTCTTATGTTTCTTATGTGTTCGTCATGTGTTTGTCATGTGTTCCTCATATGTTTGTGTTTATTATGTGTTTGTCATTTGTTCGTCATATGTTCATCATGTATTCCTCATGTGTTTGTTATGTGTTTCGTATGTTTCTTATGTGTTCGTCATGTGTTTGTCATGTGTTCCTCATGTGTTCGTCATATGTTTGTGTTTATTATGTGTTTGTCATTTGTTCGTCATGTGTTCCTCATGTGTTCATCTTGTGTTCATCATGTGTTCCTCACGTGTTCGTTATATGTTTATGCGTTTGTGATCATGTGTTCCTCATGTGTTCGTTATGTGTTTCTTATGTTTCTTATGTGTTCATCATTTGTTTGTCATGTGTTCCTCATGTGTTCGTTATGTGTTTCTTATGTTTCTTATGTGTTCATCATTTGTTTGTCATTTGTTCCTCACGTGTTCGTCATATGTTTATGTGTTTGTCATGTGTTTGTCATGTGTTGGTCCATTCAGCAGTGTACAGTACTTATATCTGTGCCATGAACACCCACACTGCACGTGGGGTGTGTTGGGGGGTGTCAGCTGTGTGAGCACCCGGTGTGTCAAAGCAAAATGTTTTTAGCAGCAGGAAGCTCGTTAGCCCGTCAAAAAATATATATATATTTATTTATTTATTCATAAATTAGCCGCAGCATTGTGTTCAAACGTGAGAAAAGTAGCGGCTTATAGTCTGTAAATTACGGTACTGTCCAGCTGTTTTGAGCTGAAGGTTTAAAACAGTTGTTCTTCTTCATCATCATCTCCTCCTCCTCCTCCTTCCAGGCGAGCTGCAGCCGATGGCGAGCAGCTCCTCCGTGGCGTCCTTGGTCATCGCCGTGGAAACGGGTCTTCTGGACGAGGAGGGGTCCATGGAGCAGCCTCAGCTGGCGGACAAGTCCTGAGAGCAGCAGAACCAGAACCAGAACTGGACCCTGAGTACACACGTTCAGGTCCGGAGAGAGAGACCCAGCTGGTCCAGACCTGCCCAGGACCAGGTTCTGGATCTGACCATCTTCAGAACCAGCACCCGGGCTTCAACTGGGCTTTACCGAAATAAAGCAAACCAGTTGGATTCAGGCTCAGAGGAACTGGACTCAACTGGGGTTTGGACTCGATTCAGAACTTTTCTGGTTCTGAACTCAGACCAGTTCCACAACCGGACTCTCGGTTCTGTTTTAAAAATCAAATCCGGCTCTGGATCGTTGACCAGGACTGACCGGATCCGGTCCTTCATTTCAAACAAAGTTCTGCTCCTCCTGCCTGCCTGGGACCGTTTCCATGTTCTGATCCGGACTCAACGAAAGGCCCGGTCCACGGTTCTGATCCGGACTCCTGGAGTTCTGCAGGACGAAACACCCGGTCCACGGTTCTGATCTCGTGTTTCTGGATCTTCTCTGGACCTCTCTTGTTTTCTGTTGGACTCTTGGTCATTTGGACCCGCCTGTCCCGTGTCGGGTTCTGTTTCCTGATCAAGCAGTGACTGACTCTTATTTTGGAAAGGCAGACATTTATTTTGAAATGCACGTGTTGTGTCTCTGTATTGGTGGATGCACCTTCTGGACCTTTGGACTCGACCCGTCAGTATTACTTGCAGCAGAACCTCCTGAGCTTCACGTCCGGACCGTTGCGTGTTTCGAAGGTTCTCTGTCCGGTTCTGGTCCGAGATCTTCCTCTTCTGTGTTTCCAGACCCTGAAGGGACTTTTTTACAGTTTAAAAAGAGTAGAAGAAGAAAAGTTTTCAAACTAAAGCACACATGCATTTTAATAAAAACTCCTAGAGAAGGTGTAAGACCAGAGGTGCCGAGGCGTTGGAGCGTTTCAGAACCGGTCGGCCCGCGGCCTCGTCCACACGAGAACGGCGTTCATGACAAATTTACAGAAACGCCTTCAAACCCTGACGTTCTCCACGAGAAAACCTCCGCGCACGTGACCCGTCAGGGCGAGCTGAGAATGAAGTCAGATTTAGAAAACGGGTCTGAATTAAACAAAAGTTAATAATAATAATAATAATAATAATAATCCTGTTTACAGAAAATGATTCCTGGAGGAAAGATGAATGATTCAAAGAGGAAACCACATCGTGTTTAATATCAGCGTTTTCCAGCTGGTACTGAAAGAATCTTCATTAATGAGCAGGGAATTATTAAAACATATTTATTTTACTGCTCAAACACACGATTTCCTCAGAAAAGAGCTTCAAAACCATCTTTCACTCAGTGTCTCATACATGAGGCATTAATTCATCAGTGTCTCATACATGAGGCGTTAATTCATCAGTGTCTCATACATGAGGCATTAATTCATCAGTGTCTCATCGATGAGGCATTAATTCATCAGTGTCTCATACATGAGGCATTAATTCATCAGTGTCTCATACATGAGGCATTAATTCATCAGTGTCTCATACATGAGGCATTAATTCATCAGTGTCTCATACATGAGGCATTAATTCATCAGTGTCTCATACATGAGGCATTAATTCATCAGTGTCTCATACATGAGGCATTAATTCATCAGTGTCTCATACATGAGGCATTAATTCATCAGTGTCTCATACATGAGGCATTAATTCATCAGTGTCTCATCGATGAGGCATTAATTCATCAGTGTCTCATACATGAGGCATTAATTCATCAGTGTCTCATACATGAGGCATTAATTCATCAGTGTCTCATACATGAGGCATTAATTCATCAGTGTCTCATACATGAGGCATTAATTCATCAGTGTCTCATACATGAGGCATTAATTCATCAGTGTCTCATACATGAGGCATTAATTCATCAGTGTCTCATCGATGAGGCATTAATTCATCAGTGTCTCATACATGAGGCATTAATTCATCAGTGTCTCATACATGAGGCATTAATTCATCAGTGTCTCATACATGAGGCATTAATTCATCAGTGTCTCATACATGAGGCATTAATTCATCAGTGTCTCATACATGAGGCATTAATTCATCAGTGTCTCATACATGAGGCATTAATTCATCAGTGTCTCATACATGAGGCATTAATTCATCAGTGTCTCATCGATGAGGCATTAATTCATCAGTGTCTCATACATGAGGCATTAATTCATCAGTGTCTCATCGATGAGGCATTAATTCATCAGTGTCTCATCGATGAGGCATTAATTCATCAGTGTCTCATACATGAGGCATTAATTCATCAGTGTCTCATACATGAGGCATTAATTCATCAGTGTCTCATACATGAGGCATTAATTCATCAGTGTCTCATACATGAGGCATTAATTCATCAGTGTCTCATACATGAGGCATTAATTCATCAGTGTCTCATCGATGAGGCGTTAATTCATCAGTGTCTCATCGATGAGGCGTTAATTCATCAGTGTCTCATCGATGAGGCATTAATTCATCAGTGTCTCATACATGAGGCATTAATTCATCAGTGTCTCATCGATGAGGCGTTAATTCATCTCAGTTTGATCAAATCCAATCGTTTTTTCCACCACTCGTTGTTTCTCATTTCACGACCTCGTGACTTCTTCCTCTGTTCGACGTGACGGGTCTCACCTTACACCAAATGACCGTTCATAATAAGTTTTCATGAACTTTGGGAGTAAAGCTCTTCCCTCCAGCTGTCCTGTGTCGGATGCTGGGCCTGGTCCAGTATGAGCCACTTCATGGACCAACAAGACTCCCAGTACGTTAATGAGACAGGAAGTGGACGTTCAGTCCACCAGCAGGATTTAGTTTTTCCTCCTGTGCTCGCACTTTGAAGCTTCATGTTTCTGCAGCAGCGTGACGGCGCCACACCCTGGCCCGGCATAGCTACTGCAACGTCTGGGTTGTTTTGTGTGTTTCTGTGTGGACGAAGACTTTTCTAGAAAGTTTTTTTTTTTTTGTGAACAAAGACGTTTCTGGAAACGTTTTCTTGTAGACGAAGACGTTTCTCCAAATGATTTATTGTGGACAAAGAAGGTTCTTCAAATGTTTTCTTGTGGACGAAGACGTTTTTAGAAATGTTTTCTTGTGGACGAAGACGTTTCTGGAAATGTTTTCTTGTGGACGAAGACGTTTTTAGAAATGTTTTCTTGTGGACGAAGACGTTTTTAGAAATGTTTTCTTGTGGACGAAGACGTTTCTGGAAACGTTTCTATGTGAATGAAGACGTTTCCAGAGACATTTTCTTGAGGAAGAAGACTTTTCCGGAAACGTTTTCATGTGGACAAAAACGTTTTTATAAATGTTTTCGTGTTGATGAAGACATTTCCGGAAACATTTTTTATTTCTTTTTTTGGTGAACAAAAAAGTTTCTCCTAATCTTCACCAGCATAGTTTCTCCTAATGTTTTTGTGTGGACAAAGATGTTTCTGGAAACGTTTTCTTGTGGACAAAGACGTTTCTCCAAATGATTTCTTGTGGACAAAGTAGGTTCTCCAAACATTTCCATGTGAATGAAAACGTTTCCAGAGACGTTTTTATGTGGACGAAAACGTTTTTAATAAACGTTTTCGTGTTGATGACGACATTTTTAGAAACGTTTTAACATAGACTAAGACGTTTTTATGTAGACTGAGACGTTTGTAAAAACGTTTTTGGGTGGGTGAAGATATTTCCGGAAACGTTTTCGGGGATATTTTTAGGAACGATGGAGTTCCCGTGTGGACGTGACTCTGGTCAGTGCTGGGATGAAGATAGTTTCCTCCTCCTCCTCCTCAGTGTTTTCTCTCCTTCAGTAAGAAACTTTTATCCTGATCAAAGCCTCGTAGTGTCTCTGGTGCTTTCAGACCCACAGGTTCCTTGTAGCTCGTAGACCTTTAACAGGAAGTACTCGTTTCTATGGAAACGGGGCGGCAGCTTTCAAGTATTTCATCAATGAGTTGATCAATTATTGAAAAATGTTTTGAAATATATTGAAATTTACACAAACCAGTTTTCTCGGTTGTTAATACCGTTGAAGGCCACAAACGATCACATCAACAAAGTGGTGGTTCCCAAAGTCTGGATCAGGACCAGGAACCCACTGTGGCTCAAACACCAACCAGAGGGTCAGTTTATAAAGAAATAAAATAATTATGAAGAGATAAATCAAGAGCCGTCCCATGAGCCTCTCTGTTGAATGACATCATCCAACACCAGTGCAGGTCCCTGTAAGACTGGTGGGACTCCCACTGGACTACCGGGACCACGGAACCCCCCAACAGAGTTCTTACGTCACAAAACATAATTTCAGCTAAATGTTTTATAAAAATGAGCGTTTGAACAAACAGTAGAGTTTTATAAATAT
>JBBPBX010042377.1:17463-28428 GCA_038048925.1 Garcialebias charrua
CACACACACACGCACACACCATTTAACCTGCTAGATCTCATTTTTTTAGTCAAGATCCAAACCTCATGACCACAGGTGAGGGTTGGAATGTAGGAAGACCAATAAATCCAGAGCTTTGCCTTTCAACTCAGCTCTTTCTTCTTCACCACGACCGATCAAAGCAAAGCCCAGATTTTTAAAGTTCTCCATTTGAAGCAAATACATCCCCTCCCCCTTCAGTGAAAGGTGCTACAGTATTCCTGATGGATGGCAGCAGACACACATGTCCAACTGCATAGAGAATTAATGAAAAATGAACAAAAACGCATTTAAATGGTGCCACATTTGTTTAGATTCCAATATTTTTTTTTATTTTTATATTGCTGAGTTTTGCAAATCTGGTACAAGAACCAGCATTATTATAAAACTGTGTGCAAAAATATTTAGCACTCTATCACAATTGCAAGTTGTGTTTTAATGGGGCAAAAGTTGCATGCAGGAGCTAATAACACAATAAAAGTCAGTCTGTGAAAATCACTTTGTTTAGGAATGAAATCCAAATGAGCTTGCCTAAAATGCTGAAATATCAATGGCCCTCATGCACAAACCGTTCGTACGCACAGAATTGTGCGTATACTGTGCGTGCGAGTGATTTGGGATCATTTGTGGCATCCAACAATGTTTTCGTATCCTAGGATTTTTTTCAGATACGAACAGAATCTACGTGTGGTCCAGACCTGTCGTATATTTTAGGAGCGTCAGTCTGCTGTCATCCAGACTGCCTTTTCTCCACTAATAACTTTATATTTCGTTATTTAGAAAATATTTCGAGTTTAAACAATTAAATGCAACCACACATATTGGTTTAATTAAAGCGGCATCAACCCCCCCCCCACGTCCACCACCTTGCGCGACCCGCGCGCGGCCCCCGCCCCACTCATGTCGACCACCGTGTGCCACGCAACGCGCCCCCCGCCACGCGCCCCCCCCCACTCATGTCGACCACCNCGCCCCCACTCATGTCGACCACCCGGTGTGCCACGCAACGCGCCCCCACTCATGTCGACCACCCGGTGTGCCACGCAACGCGCCCCCACTCATGTCGACCACCCGGTGTGCCACGCAACGCGCCCCCACTCATGTCGACCACCCGGTGTGCCACGCAACGCGCCCCCACTCATGTCGACCACCCGGTGTGCCACGCAACGCGCCCCCACTCATGTCGACCACCCGGTGTGCCACGCAACGCGCCCCCACTCATGTCGACCACCCGGTGTGCCACGCAACGCGCCCCCACTCATGTCGACCACCCGGTGTGCCACGCAACGCGCCCCCACTCATGTCGACCACCCGGTGTGCCACGCAACGCGCCACGCGCCTCTGTCGGCACACACACACACACACACACACACACACACACACACACACACAGCGCTGCTGCAGAGACAGGGGAGAAGAAAGGCGAAAGTTGCTTCATGTCATTTTTAATATAAACTGCCTGTTGACTGTGGGCGCTCACTGATGTCATCTGTATTCTGTGTGGGTCTGCGCTCAGATCCGGGGCTGACACTATGATCAAAGGCGAGTCAATTTTAATTCGCCAAACGCGTTTGTGTGTTTTCTGACGCATAAAAGCCGGAATGAATGGACACTTCCTGCTCGCGGTGGCAGGAAACTATATCCTTATATGGTGTTTTGAGGGGTGGGAATTATGTAAATAACCTCTCGCGTGCACGAGCACGTGAATAGAACAGGTGGGATTCATCATTATTTACACAGCTCATATACACACATTTCCTGACTATAGAAGACGTTGTTGGATCTGACGTGGCATGTTCGTACGAACGCTTCGTACGAACAAAAGTAGGAGGAAGTTAGGATAAGAATACGAACATTTTTGTGCATGAGGGCCATTGTTCTGTCACCGCACAGTGAACATATTCCTATTTTTCCTCCTCATTCTAGCTTTGCTTTTGCTGTTTTTTACCAATTCCTGTAATGCTCTGCATGTAACATCGCTGCCTCAGGCACTCTGAGTTATTCAAAAAATATATAAAAATTGTTGTCATAAGCAATAATTATCCTGTGCAAAGGAGCTATGAAGTGACTTCTGCAGGTTTGTCTGTCGTGATGCAATATAGGCATCCAAGTTTTACAAAAACATTTTCAAGAGTCTGACTCCCCTGGCATGCTCTGACTGATGTAATTTACTTTAATACGAGAAGCTGTCAAGGTAAGCCTTTCTGGGTTGGACTAGCTGTAATCCATCGTGTTTGCTGCACTCTGTGAGGTTATAGAAGAGAGAATTACAAGATTCCCCATCAGTCAATCCATGATGGGTCTGCAGGCAACTGAGCTCTAATCCAACAAATGCAAGTTACCTTTTCACTCCTTTACTTTGGGGATTACAGAATCTGGCTCTGAGACTGAGCCGATTTAAAATATACACACTCATGTTGGAAAACAGATATTTTTATAGCATAATGCAACAACGTGCCGGTGAAGATTCTCAGTCGTCCAGGACATGATAAAATCCAAAAGGCGTTCAATACAAGATCAACTGGACTTTATTTATATAAATTATATTATTATATTATATATATATATATATTATATAAATTATATAAATAAAGTCCAGTTGATCTTGTATTGAACGCCTTTTTGATAATGCAACAACATAAAACATGTTTGTGCCTGTGCTTGGTCAACTTGATGCACATTTCTGATTATCTTAGAGCAGAATCCTAGTCAGAACCGTTCACTCTGTAGGAGGCTCGGGTTGATAACAACTGTGTCCTACTGTATATTTCAATAGGAGCCAAAACTGCAGGATGCTGAACTCAGAGCAATGTGCTGCAGCTGTTTCAATCAAAACAAATGTAAAAAAAAAAAAAATCAAGACAAATCCAAGTTTCTGTAAAGATAATTTCAAATTATAAGTTTTAAATGTTTTCAACATGGCAATATTGCTATTTTTTGTATGCAACAAGACCTATCCTGGAAAAATGAACAAAAATATTCATCCTTTCTGCTTTGATGCTACAACATATTAAAAAAAAAGTGTGGAAGTGTCTGAGGATTCATTCATGAATCAATCCTGTCATGTAGAACTTGTCAAAAGCAGATTATAGGGAACCATGTTTACCTGACCTAATGAATACATTATTAGCTGCACATCCCAGTTAAGCTAAAAGCGTAAAGTTTGGGGATGGAGCAGAGAATATGTTCCTCCACTAATACATTGACTTGCACACAACTTTGTAAAATGCATTTTTACCTCCTTTGGAATAGTCTGCCTCAAAAATCCAAATTTGATTACAAGTTGACACTTTGAAGATCGGTGTGTTTGTTTGAGCCGAGTCACAAACTCTGAGTGGGAACAAGAACAGAAACAATTTGTGTATTCATAGATCCTTGAATAGTAAATGAGGCATGGGTTACATCTAAGCTAATTTAAATCATCTAGGGATTAGTGGCAGGGAACAGAAATGAGTTTTAAAGGTTTAATCAAAGCCAGCAGAGCAACTTTAGCATAAACCTGAAGTTGTGATATTAAAACTTGTTTCTCCTCCCAGGGCGTTAAACAGCTGTTCAGTCAAAGCCACACAAGGTGGAGCTGGAGGCCCGAGGCAATCAGACAAGATTACACGCAGATAGTAAAGATAATGTGGGGTGAAATAAAGTCTATTATAAAAGTGGAAGTGAGAGAAGGCAATACCATAAACCATGATTCAGCAGTAAAATGTGTTCAAAGGTCTGAAAAGGCAGTACAGGGGCCTGCTTTTGGTTATTTAGCCATATTTTTGACGTTTAAGAGCTTTTAGTATAACAACATTAATGCCTGAAGAAAAGTGCCAAAAGCAGTGCAACATTAAAGACAACAAGCTTGTTTTAATTTCACTTGAACAGCTAGACTGGGCAGAAGAATTATGCCACCTCACACACTAAGACCTTGTGCTGTTTATATATTGTATAATTATTATTATAGTAGCACTTGGAGTAAGTGTTGGGAATGACTCTGAGTTTACAAACACACCAAACTTTAGCTCAACATCTGGAAGAGTAACTGAGTTAAGCCTATTTTTGTTTGTTTGTTTGTTTGTTTGTTTGTTTGTTTGTTTGTTTGTTTGCTAGGGCAGAAAAGTCCTATTAAATCAGGCTGATTCCAAAGGTTGATCAGTTGTAGATGTACATCCAATGAACACGTTCGGAGTTTCACACAAATATGTCCAGTGGTTATAGAGATATTTTTACAACAGACCAATACAGACACGGCAGATACATTATTCATCTTTCATTGCAACGAGCAATGAAATCAAAAGTACTCTGATGCATGCTCAATAATCCAGGTAGAAAAATCCAAAAAAGCTAAGTCTGGTCCTCTGGACNAAAAAAAAAATGTAGAAACGTTTCGTCTTTCGTCCGAAAGACTTCCTCAGTCTTTCGGACTCAAACTCAGTCAGTTTTTTGCTTTGTTTTGTTTTATTTTTTGAATGTCCAGAGGACCAGACTTAGCTTTTTTGGAAATCAAAAGTAAACACATCTGCAAACAAACTCACAGAAACTTTACATCACTCCACAGGTGATACTTTTTTTTTTGCTTTGGAAACAATCATTTGATTGTCTAAATTAACCTGACATTGCCTGCTTTGACATTTTATAATTTTCTTACATCTCACTCTTTTTTCACTTACACTCTCTTTATGCAAGAAGAACTGGGGTCACTGGTTTATTAGCACTTCTACTTTGTAGTTTCTAACTGAGCTAAGCAATCCCAAAGCTTGGAAATGACTTGCAACATCCATCCATCCATTTTCGTCCGCTTATCCGGGGTCGGGTCGCGGGGGTAGCAGCCTAAGTAGGGAGGCCCAGACTTCCCTCTCCCCAGCCACTTGGAGCAGCTCCTCCGGGGGAATCCCAAGGCGTTCCCAGGCCAGCCGAGAAACATAGTCCCTCCAGCGTGTCCTGGGTCTTCCTCTGGGTCTCCTCCCGGTGGGACATGCCCGGAACACCTCACCAGGGAGGCGTCCAGGAGGCATCCTAACCAGATGCCCGAGCCACCTCAACTGGCTCCTCTCGATGTGGAGAAGCAGCGGCTCTACTCCGAGTCCCTCCCGGATGACTGAGCTTCTCACCCTATCTCTAAGGGAGAGTCCAGACACCCTGCGGAGAAAACTCATTTCAGCCGCTTGTATCCGAGATCTCGTTCTTTCAGTCACAACCCAAAGCTCATGACCATAGACTTGCAACATATTTTTGTTATTTCATTTCTTTAGTTTTTTTTAGGACCTGAGTCACAGTTCTCTCATCTACTGTGAGTAAAAACCAATTGTCTGAGGTGCTGCCATCACAAGTTCTTTATGCGATGAGCTACAACTGAGTCTTAGTAAAATAGCCCCTTTTTGATCGTTGAAGACTTCACAGGACAGAAGAGATGAGCTCAAGAGCCAAATGTGTCCCAGGAACTACCAGATGATCATCCACATAAACTATTCATATTTACTAAAACATGGTTACCATACCATACCATACCACAACACTTTATTTATAGAGCACTTTAAACAGCGACAAGGCCAACCAAAGTGCTGTACAAACAAACAAACAAACAACAAGCAACACACAAAAATGAAGTACAGAAAAATAGACATAGGAACATCGCAGATCATAAATAAAACAACCAAACATAGATCAGTTGGTGTTGAAAGCGACAGAATAGTAATGGGTCTTCAGACGGGATTTGAACACCGAGAGGGAGGGGGCCTGTCTGACGAGCAGAGGTAACTCATTCCAGAGTCTTGGGCCTGCTACAGAGAAGGCCCTGTCACCTCTGCGTTTAAGACGAGTCCCTGGGATTGTCAAAAGTACCTGGTCTGCTGACCTCAGAGCACGTGGTGGGGCATATGGGTGTATCAAATCAGAGACATAGGCGGGGGCAAGACTGTTCAGCAATTTGTAGACATACATGGGATTTTGAACTGGATACGAAGATGAACTGGTAGCCAGTGCAGGGATGCCAAGACTGGTGTAATGTGCTCTCTTTTGCCTGTACTAGTTAAAAATCGGGCTGCTGCGTTCTGGACCAGTTGTAGTCTTGCAATGGTGGCCTGACTGATACCAAACAGGAGTGAATTGCAGTAATCAAGCCTAGATGTAATAAATGCATGAATTACTGTCTCCAGGTTATTTTTTGATAATATGGGCTTCAGCTTAGACAGTCGCCTCAGCTGGAAAAAACAGGATTTAACGATCATATTTACATGGCTGTTGAGTTTCATGGAAGGATCCATTATCACTCCCAGATTTGTGACTTTTTGTTTTTCAGACAGGGCTAGAGCAGAAAGGTCAACGCAGTGGTTCGAGATTGTGTCATTGGGAAGGAACAGTATGGCTTCAGACTTCTTATCATTGAAACTTAAGAAATTTAAAGCCATCCAGTCCCTGATGTCACCCAGGCAGTCGAGCAGAGGTTGAATGGAGGATGTGACATTGTTTCTTAGGGGGAAGTAAATTTGACAGTCATCGGCGTAGAAGTGGAAAGGTATGTTATGTTTCCGGAAAATAGCACCGAGTGGCAGTAGGTATAAGGAGAATAAGAGAGGACCCAGGATGGAGCCCTGCGGAACCCCCCCATTTAAGTGCCGCCACTGCAGAACTAAAATCGTTGATGGGCACACAAAAGGATCTAGCAGAGAGGTAGGATCTGAACCAATTGAGGGCTGACCCTGTGATGCCCACTGCTCCAACCTAGCAATGAGGATCTCATGGTCGATGGTGGTTGATTGTTTAAAACAAAATCCAGGTTTCTGAATATTGCATAGGAAGATGCATAGTAGACAATAAATTAGTTTTGATTTTATGTCTATAAATATAGTATATGTGAATACAGTACTGTACTTGAAACACGTGGCAGAGTAAACTATAAAATGTTCTGTTTCAAATATCTTCAAGCTATCAGATAAATATCTGCATTAGACTAAAAACCGTCAGACCAACATGTAAACTTTCCCAGAGGATTATGACAGAAGTAGATATTCTTGCTGCAAAAAATAACTATATTTTTTCAAACTACTGTAAGTAGAAGACCGAGTATTTGTAAATTGCAATTACTGTACCTGTCCTTCAGTTCTACTCATTCTGATTAGCAGAACAAATTCAATAGTGGCTACACTATGCAATAAATAAATGAAAAAGCATCAGTGATCTATGAACATAGTTACAGTCAACAATGTTCAGTCAGGTCATCTGGACGGTTTCTGATTTTGCTGAGATGTTTCATCTTTCATCCAAAATACTTCTTCAATCTGAGGAGCCACCAAACAAACAGATTTCCACAAACAGCATACTCCATAGTGGGAAAAAACTGTTTGCTAAGGGTTTGACTGAACATTGTTGGATTTGATACCTGGCTTACAGTATTGAGCATGCACTTTGGTGTTTGGTGTCCTGGAATCGACTAGTCGATTCAACCCCTATACAGCTAGTCCTCGAGTACCTACGCATCATTCGTAACCCGGTTTTGCCGTAAGTCAGGGACCACCCGAGCCGCCACTGATACACGTACATGTACGATACTGTAAGTTACCAAGCACTTTGCCTATCCTAACACAGCTACATAATTATCAAAAAACACATACAGTACTGTACAGTACATTTAGAGACATAAAGTACTGTAATTAAATTAAAAAATACAATTTCTTACTGTGAGCTGGTCTCCGCCGCCCGTCAAGTCCGGGCTGCGTTAGCAATTTAGCGCCCCGTTAGCTCGGTGTCGTCCCTCAAAAAGGGTGCACAGCTGTTTATCCGCATTTTAGCATGTTAGCTCTGTGTTAATCCAACATCTGAGGCTACCAGGCAGACATCTAGGCGAGCTCCCGGCTGCAGCAGGCATCCCCTGCTGGCGAGCATGTTAGCTCGTGGCTCCTCCAGTCACGCTAACCTGAAGCTAACCTTAAAAAGGCGGACACAGCGGCATTTCCGGAAACTGCCGGAAACTGCACAAATAGGCTTAAAAATTATAATAAAAATTATAATAATAATGATACTTTATTTATAAAGCCATTTAAAACAACCACAGCTGCAACAAAGTGCTATACGCATGAAATTAAGAACATTTAAACACACAAAATTTTTATTATTTTTTTTATTTTATATTTTATTAATTATTATGCGTTCGTAAATCCGAATTGCCGTAAGTCGAGGGCGTCGTAACCCGGGGACCACCTGTATACTGATTTTCTGTGTTCTATTAGTTTTGTGTGTTCCCTAGTAGTAAACAGGTTTATTGATGACTCAGTCTGTGAATAAACACCTCAGACTGAAACTCATTTTAAAACCACAATGAAGAATAGGAGTATACGTGATTACAGTTTATGATGAATATTCATTTCTTTACAGAGACTGTTGTTCGTTTCAGCTGCTCTAACTGTAACTACTTGAGTGTAAGCAATAAACTGATGGTGAGCCTGGAAAAGCTACATTTAATAGTACAGTATGTTCTTTAAAAGAACAATCAGTTAAGGTTGACATTTCTGCGCTCAGATGGTTTGAAACCTTAGTTTGGCGCAGCACAAAGCCAGGGTTTGCAGTCCAAGACTCTGCATTGCCTATATCTTCTGGAACTGCAGCTGAATGTGGAGCAAGTGGATTTAGTGGATTCAGCAGTTTAGCACGTGCTTCTGGTGGCAGTGACAGAGTCCCGGTGTTTACAGAGGAGATGTATGGGAGGAGTTTCATCGCCCAACCTGCTCAGTCTGCACTTTCCCTTTGACTCCTTGTGTAAGACAAGGAGCAACGTAATAAACCCTCAAAGCTGTCTAACCCCATCTAAACTCTGGAGAAGACCACTCCAAACGCCTGACGGGAGATGTTCCATGTATTGTACCAGTGTGTGTAATCAAACACTGCTGTGACACAGTGAGCGACAGGGCCATTTAGCAATGATTAAAAGCCACTAAATCACTGTCAGTGCATGTGTGTATGAGTGTGTTAGAAATCAGTGTGAGTTCACTCCTGGTTCTTGGTTCAGATTTGTAGCAAAGGTTAGCTTTTATCACAATTTACTCTTGTTCACAGTTTTTATTGGTGCCACAAAGGGGACCCTGATAGCAAACGGATTCCGGACCGGATCCGTTCCGGATCTACCGTAGGATCCGAAACGGATGCTTAAAACGGATCCGGATCGGAGTCCACTTGCACAGCGGATCGGATCCGATTCGGATCCGGATCACAGATCCAGATCGGATATGGTCCGGACCCTATCCGGATCCACTCATTAAAGAGGGTTTTTGGGTACATCCGGCCCGGATCCGTTTTGGACCCGTTCATGGAATGTTTCATCCGGCCCGGATCCGTTTTGGACCCGTTCATGGAATGCTTCATCCGGCCCACATCCGTTTATGTTACTCATATCGGAGGTGGACTAATTTGGTCCAGAACCTTTATTTATCATGAATTGAGAGAAGTAGCTAAAAACTTGTATACCAGCTCCAAAAAGACTCCATACATCTAACCAGTTTAACATTGAACACATGAAAATAATTTATTGTGAAGCTGCAAAAGACCTAAAATTGGGTTCTGAGTATATTTACAGTTTTGAGGCTGCACAATGGCGTAGTTGGTAGTACTGTTGCAGGTGTTAAAATCCCAGCCAGATGTCTTTCTGCATGTGTTTGCATGTTCTCCGTGTACATGCATGGGTTCTCTAGGTACTTCATCTCGTCTGTTATCCACAAACTATGCTGTACTGTTCTCCCTACTCTATACCAGGACAAAACGAAGCCCCTTTTTTTCATTTATCAAGACTTTAAAGTTTTCACTTTTTAACCCAGGAAAGTTAGTTAACAGAACTCAAAAATTTAAGTACAAGATGAGACATTTTTAAAGGTAACAAAAATCAATTTTTATTAGTTTGTTGCCCTTGATCCAAGTACAGAATACATGTACGGTACTCAGAAATGTTGACTTTGTATTAATCAAAGCACATGAAACAAAACTTACAAAAAATCTCAAGCAGCTGATAATGTTTAAATACATCAAGTAGAACAAACTTGAAATGACTACACTGTTAAAATAAATAGGGTGGTTAAACTTAAAACCTTGAGTTCAAAAGCTGCCTTAAAAACAAGTTAACGCAACTTCAAATGTTTTTTTTCCAACTTAGCTAGAAAAGTAGCCCAATTTATGATGTCATTGTTTAAATATGATACCATAAGTTGAAATGACTAACTATAGAACATTATTCATTCTCCAAAAATTGAGTACTGGTACTCTTGTCAAGTAAAATTACAATCATATTCTATTTGAACTCAAATAACTAAGTTATACCCCTGTTTAATTAATGTTTACCGGTACTTGTTGTATGAACTTCATACTCTGAGTTTAAACAACTTGCAAAGTTACACTATCCATTCATAAAAACTTGTTTTCATTTGTTAAAGTAACAAACAATTACTGTATACCCAATATATACTTTCAACTCTCATGTTAAAGTTAAACTGACATACCAATTCCCTTTTTGAATTCATTTAACTCAAGATTTTAAGGCAGCAATTGAACTTAAAAAAGCAATTTAAGTAAACTAACATTTCCAAATATTGTTCCCTGTCTCCACTAAGAATGCCAAGTTCACCATTTTCCTAAAAATAATTACACCAAATATGCTTCCATTTCAAATATGAAATATTAATTTTTATCTTTCTCTATCAAATACAGATGAGACCAGCCTTAAATCAAGTGTAAAAGAAAACATTTGTCCAAGACAAGCAGAAGTGTTGACATTTACTGGAGGACCGAAACTGACAAATAAAAACAGAAATACCATATGTATATACATACATATATGTATGTACATATATATATGTATATATATATGTATACATACATATATATATATATATATATATATATATACATATATACATATATATATACATATATACACAGTATATATATACATATATATATACATATATATATATATATACATAT